>JAANSK020065464.1:0-16862 GCA_011763485.2 Isoetes engelmannii | reverse complement strand
TCTATTGTGCACCATTGAAAGATGCGCAACAGTTTCGGTTCAAAAAGTTTTAGGCCGTTGATCTGGCATGGAACTCAGAATATTCGCCAAATCAATGGTCAACAAGAAAAGTTGAATACAGACCCATAAAAATAGAAAATAGAGATAATAAAGACGCCAAAGAGAAGAGAATGCCTATCAAAACTAAGACCACTTTAAAAAGTGAATAGTATCAAAACTCTATGCCTATGTGGGACTTGAAAATGCATTACTTCATTTTCTTTTGGGTTAAGCACCACACATTGTGGATTGTGGGCGTGAAGCCAAAAGCACTAGGACTTATACGCGAAAATACATTTGAATCTATGAAGCCAAAAGCATTAGGACTTATATGTGGAAATACATTTGGATTCATGCACTCGACCGTAGATTTCCACTCATTCCGCTCCACATCAAAGGGGTAACAAACACAGGGGTCTCCTTGGAGAAACCTAAAAAAATAAAACAAGTTGTGCTGCTTAACCAAGTTGGTAAGGCACACGAAGTGAGGAGAAGCTGTGGTCTCGCTAACTAGATTCCACTGTAGCGCAGCTGTATCAAACATCCAGAACAAAAAATTTGAATACTCCTTCATTTCCACAACCATGAAACCCCCCTTGTAGTCAAATATTTTTACGTCCCCCTCGAATTTCTTCTCTGGAGAATTGCATAGGAAAACCTGCTCTTTCATTATATCATACTTTAATATAATAAGAAATTGATCAGAATGACATTCAAGTAGTATATATGCAATACCTTCCATCACTATACTCCCAGTGATGTTGTAATGTCTACTAGTCAAGACTCTCTCAACTGGTATCTCTTTCCAACACAGTGTTGTTGAATCGAACACATATGGCACACGACTGTCCCTTGTTGCAAAGACGAGGAAAAAACCCTCATCTTCTTCTTTAGGAAACAAGCAAAGATTGCGATAGTTCAATACATCATTGATTGAGCTAGTAGGAAGTGGTATCTTCATGAACTGGTTCAACACAGGATTGCATACAACTAAGCTTCCCTTACCAGGAAAAAATAGATCTGTGTGTTGGAGGAAGCACAATAAACCCCCAACAGAAGCAATGGGCACAACTTCCATGAAGCAGATATCGTATATATTCCAATGGGGCAGAAATTGGCGCAAATTTCTTGATGAGTCGTACAAACATGTATGCGTGGTTTTTGCCTTCCCACACTTTGTGTACTCATACCATGTTGTAACTAGGAATGAAGAGTCCCCAGATATGGATTTGCAATGGTTCCAATAGGGCTTGGAAACCAGAACACTTCTCCATTCTTTGCAAACATGTCTCAAGGTGAGGCGATGAAGAAGCGGTAGCCTAGGCAGGATATGCCATACCAGAAGCTCTGTCGGCATATGGCTCCATACAGTTGGGTCCATTCTGTCCATGTTGTTCTTGTCGCTGGGAAGCCGAAGCTTATATATTTCTAGGTAACAAAAAAAAGGATCGCTTTGCCTTTTTTTAACCTTTTTTAGCTTCTAGATTTTTCACAGTCCTGATGATTTAAAAAAAGGGACTTTGGTTTGCCCTGAACGTGCAGAGCAATGCCGGAGCATGCCGGACGAGCCATCAAAGGACTTGGTCTTCACATTGTGGCTGCTATGCATAATCCGGAGGTATGTTCTATTCAGATGGTTTCTAAGGAAATGAATGTGTCAGAGCCCCAATTTTGATAAGCCCCTCCTCTCTACCTCTGTGATAAGAAAGGCCTTCTAGCAACCTCCTCAATGGAGTGCTGCCAAGTCCCCACATCAAGGCAAAGCAATTGTGAAAAAGTAAGTTTTTATTCAAGGCACTTCCGATGCAACACCTCCCCTGTTGTTTGAAGTACATCTTCTAGAGATCTTTCTTTTCTGTAAGCGCACCATTAGGCAGGGCTGAGATATCCAAATGTACAGGTACCATATACAAGGATCTTCAGCTAGTTTTGGAAGATTTTTCAGGTACTATAAAGTTTGCAGAGAACTATTTAACTAAGTGGATAACTGGTTGGTTGATGTATCAATTTAAGGTGCCTTTTGGTAACTTGTGTGAAATAAGTTAAGAACGACCACTCCTTGGTTTTAGCTAATGTTGTCTCTGTTTCTCATGTGGCGCCATTAAACAACCTGCATCTTTTATATGCATAACCTTTATTCCTAAGTTATTCTGAAATGAACAAATTGTGCTGTTTGTTTCAGGTGATTGGAAGTGAAGATGAGCTAGGGCTGACAATTTAACTAGGTCACATGTGGCTATAGGGCTACTGTTACATGAACTACAACGTTTTCTGGCATTTGTAATCTCCTGGCAAATGTTGTTGAGGTCATTTCTATATTCTCTAGTTCATGGGGACATGAGATTATATGCCTACATAACGTAATATCATTCACTATTGCAGGGAAGTGCCATTGTCAGGCTGGTTGGGAACTGGTACAAAGGCTTAAATTCTTAGTTGAGTTTAAATGCACGATCAATCAAGGCATCAATGTGCAAGAAAATGATACCTACTAAGGTTACACACATGAAATTCTTTGTGACTATTTATGTTAAGGATTTTTTTGTACTTACGATTTGTCGTCTCTCCTGTCGAGGAATTCAGACACCTTTTGCTTCAGAATGTGGACTTTAAGGAACTGGCACGCTTTCATTTTACCAGCGGAGCCATTAGCAGAGGTACCATTAGCACCGGTGCTGCAAATGCTTTTTAGTTCCAATTTGTCAACTTTGTCTAGAGCAGTAATGTGTCTTTTAGTCTTAATTATTGTACACTTACAGTTAATGAATCATGTTCTACATCATTCATATGTTGATGTTGCTAATTGCCATTTATATGGTAGCTTACTTGTTGAAAATGATGCAGAAAGTGTAGTCATCACATTTTTTATAATGATCAATTGATCTTACAAGTTGAATACAGAAGAACATTTTATCTTGTTCTTAGTGAAGCTGTGGATATCCAGATATCCCATACAACATGATGTTGTCATGAAAGGATTCATGACAATAGACCTTAGGGTCAAGTGAAACCAAAAGCACAACCTTATTTGATCTTAAGGTTGTATTAAATATTATTAAGTTCAATGGTTGGAGATGTCAGTTAGGTTATAAATGCCTGTGGGATAATTTGTGCACGATGCAGTGAACAGTGGTCGTTTATGGAAAGTTGAAATGAGCGGGATCCATAGAAAGAAATTTGTTGCATCCTCTGAGCAAAGCACACGTTGGCTTCCACCGAATGCTCAGTGCATATCGATAGGAGGCTGAGCTATTAAAGCAACGAGAATACATGCATAGATTATCTGGTGGAGTTCATCTATCTGTGATCGATCTTGAGGAAGTGCTCCCGACCTAACTGTGGTAATGCATTAGAAGTTTATTTAGGTCGATTCACTCAATGATTGATTTGTAACTCAATCATTGAGTGAATAGATTGGTTGCTCATATTGATGTTGAGTGTATGATTTTGTGTTGGAAAATTTGAAGAAAATTTGATAGTTTGAATTAACCTGCTTGTATTATCACATTGGTATCAAAGCAGGAAGATGTCAAGCCATTTTGGATCCAGTTTATTGAACACCATTGAAGTGTTTAATGGTGGAGCAGGCTTTAATGATGCCATCAGGTATATTCTGGAGGTTGAAGACCTATGGGATTAATCATTGAAAGCAGGTCAGAGAACTCTGTCAATGCTAGGGAAGGTGAAACTAGTTATGCAAGGCAAACTGCAAGAGCAGTAACAGGAAGGACAAACTATGCCAAAATCAAAGAGGCTTAAGGGATCATTTCTTGTAAGGTTAGTCCCACTATTCGTCTGAAGTTGAGGAACAAAACACCAAGGGAAATGTGGGTCTTTCTACTTAAACACTATGAAGACAAAGCATCCTCTCAGATAGATGTTCTAGAAAAAGAACTAAGAGGACTGAAACTTCAAGAAGATGGTGATGTAGCTGATTTCTTTACAAATTTGATAATATAATAGCAGACTTATTTGGAGCAGAGCAGGGGTAGATATTTCTGAGAGAAGCCAAGTCCTTCAAATCTCTAGGGCCATATCTGAAAATGATCAACTATCTCTCTTATTAGAAACATGAGTAGGTCTCGTGAAGAAGCAGAAACTGTTCTTAGAACAGAGTATGAACAGAATAAGATAATCAAGGAAGGAGAAACCACTGAAGTTCTATATGCTGGAAAGAAGAAAGTAGAGAAGGGAAATTGTTACTATTGTCATGAACCAGGCCATTATAAATAAGATTGTCCCAAACTGAATAACAAGATTGTCCCAAACTGAATAATGAGATAAGTTGTTACAACTATGGGGTAAAGGGCATGTGGCGTCAAAGTGCTCAACTCCAAAGAACTATGGGAGAGGGAAAGGAAAGCAAACTAGAGGAGGAAGAGGAGCACCTGCAAGGGGTCGAGGGGGCAGGCCAAGTGGTGTGCATATTGCACAAGAAGAGGAATCAGAGGACAAGGAACCACAAGATGATGATGAGGTATGTGATGTGTATTCTTGCCTTGATAAAATTCTTGGAACTAACGTTGATCCTGTTCCTCTTGTAGTTGATAGTGGAGTTGAGAGATCAGTAGTCCAGTCTACTGATCTGCTCAAGGATATCAAATCTTCAAGATCAAGAAATATCCTTGCTTCATAAAGTTTCTACTACTTGTCCATTGATGCTTGATGAAGGCACTCGATTTTGAACATAGACTGCAGTTCTAACTGCTTCTTCCCAGAAATAATTTGGTAGTCCACTTTGTTTAAGCATGGACCTTACTGCATCAAAAATATGCCTGTTCTTTCTTTCTGCAACTCCATTTTGCTGTGGAGTATGACTGCAAGTCATTTGCCTTTTAAAGCCTTTGTTCCTGCAATATTCATCAAGCTGTTCATTTACAAATTCTCCACCTCGGTTAGTCCTGAGACATTTGATTTGTTTTCCTGTACTTCTTTCAGCTTCTGCCTCAAAGACTCTGTAGGCTTTGTATGCTTGACCTTTTCTCTTGAGAAAGTAGCACTTTGTGTGTCTTGAGCAATCGTCTATAAAGGTAATAAAATATCTTCTTCCCCATATGCTCTGAATATTAATAGGACCACATAAGTCTGAGTGTACCAGCTCTAGAAGTTCTTCAGCCCTGCTATTTCTTCTCTTGAATGGCAACCTAGAGCTTTTTCCTACCATACATCCATAGCAAACACCCTCTTCCCCTGCTACTGCAGTGATTAATCCTTGTTTTAACATGTTCTTTATTTTGTCCATATTAACATGTCCAAGCCTTTCATGCCAAAGTTTGAGAGTTGGAATTGCAACCGAGTTAATACTTCCAGTTAATGCTTTGTTACAAAAGCCAAACATATTTCCAACTCGAGTTGCATAAAACCTGAGTTTATTATTCAGAAAAACCTTACAACAGATTTTGTCAAAGACAAGTTTGAAACCCATGTCTACAAGTTGACTTATTGATATTAAATTCCTAACAATATTAGGAACAAAAAGTACATCTTTGAGATTAACAATTCTGCCATCTAAATCAAACAACTGCAGCAATCCAGACTCCTTAACTTCTTGTAAGTCGCCATCTCCCGTCTGCACACAAATGGAGCTTCTCTCTCTTCTTTCTTTGAGAGTGTCAGCATTTTTGATCACTGACCTCTCAGCTCCACTATCTATGATAAGCATATCATCAATTTCGTTAGTTTCTTTGTCAAAAACAGAACAAACAGTAGGTCTTACCTCAGCATCAGTGTCTTCATCAATATTAATATTCTCTTGAGCAATGTTGACGCTTGAAACTCCTCCAGTCCTACCTTTTGGATTTCCCCCTTTATTAAAATTCCTTCCTTTAGCTTTGCCCGCTCCTCTGGGACTAGGACAGGCTGTTGCAATGTGGCCATACCCCTCACAATTGAAACATCTTCTTTCTTTAGCCTTAAGAGAATTGTTTTTAAGATGACCATATTCTTTGCAACTAAAACATGGCCCAAGCTTACTTTTATCAGATCCAGACTTGTTCTTTTTCTTTCCTGCATACAAAATTTCAGACCTTTCCTCTTCTTCCCCTTTGATGATTTTTCTTTGCTTAATATCAGTTCTTATCATCATTTCTGCTCTCTCTCGATTTCTAGCTACACTTCTTACTAGTGTGGACAACTGCTCATAATAAGAGAAAGCTCTAGATAGAGAGAGGACATGAAAGTCTTTGGTGATAGGAACAACCTGCTGCTTCCAAGTCAGCCAATATATTATCATACTTTTGAAAAAACTGATTCAGATTCTCCCCTTCTTTGAATTTTAACTTTCTTAATTCTCTATCAAGTATCTCTATTTGAGATGAATTTTTCGCCTGATAAGTTTTGATTAGAGCATTCCAAGTCTCCCTTGGAGACTTGTTTCTTAACTTGAACATAATACTGGAGCTCAGTTTACTTGCAATGATACATCTAGCTTGATGAGCACGTTTGGTGTTACTCCCAACTGCATTGACATGCACAAAACCTCCACTGTCTGCATTATCACCAGAAGCAGCACTAGTACTGCTCTCACCTTCTTTACCTTCGGGTCCTTCGATTAAATCCCAAAGTTCCTCTGCAACAAGCACGTCCTTCATTCTCTCTTCCCAGGCTTTGAATCCAGCTTCCCCTTGGAACTGATCCACCCCACTAAGCAATGAAGAACCAAGTCTGGTTGCCATCTGAGTTTTGATACCACTGCGAACAAATTTCAAGATATTAAACTTCAAATACAATAGAACACAAGAATTTGGCAACCAACTTATGAGATAAATTTATCTTCTCCTTTACAACTGATATCACGATATCAAGTTAACAACTTGATTCTACAAAAACTCAAACGAAATTAGATTATTAAAATGAAAGGATCAGTAAAATAATCAGGACAAGCACTTCAAGCACTTCAGTTTAATGAAGAACTTCCACACACGGCTATCACCGGATCTTCACACAGATAAATGACCAAAGAGTTTCACAGCAATTTATACACGGATCCTAGCCGAATGCCGTCGGTTAAGGATTGCTTCCCGCTCAAATCATGTTTCTATTTTCGATCTTTTGCCTTGCTCGATCAAATATCCCACAGGCATAACTTCGATAATTAGGCTGTTGAAACCTAACCAGCTTTCTACCATTGAATTCAATTATTCCAATGGTTTTCGTGCAAATGTTGTTTAAGCACATAAAGCACATATCTATGCAACATAGATGGATCTACAGATCACATCTATAAGCCATAGATTGTCTCAGTATTCTCCTTCTTTAGTGCAATCATCCTGAGTGTTAAAATACATTCAGTACATGAATCTATTTCTCACAATGCCTTTCAAATGCAATACAAAAATCTAAGATAACAGAAACCACTCAAAAATATAGAACAAGGCAAACCCAACCTTTGGAATAGATCTATTGCAGATCAAACAAGTTGTTCCATGAAAATTGATGGCAGAGGAAAAAGCTCCCTGCTCCCTGTTGTGGTGCATAATCTGTTGAATGCTCTAATATAAACTACCAAATATAAATGGCATTCCATTTACGTCATCAACTCTTTGAAAGTCGATTAGGAAAAATGGTTGCCGGGTCAATGAAGCTCTGTTCTTTGAACGTGGATGAGTGCAGACAAAACTCCCTCCTAAACCCAGCTTGGATTTGCTTTGTGTTTAAAACTTCTAAAGACCATTTTCCGCAATAGAATTGAAGAATGAATCGCAAACCTATGCTTGGATCTCTTAGAGCTGCAAACTGGATCCCTAGCCTAGCTGGATCCCGCTTCAACCTAGCCTGGTTTCGTTGCAACCATCCCTTTCTGGTTTGCTCCAGTAATCTTTATGGGCGGCAACGGCAAGAATACGTCGAGCAACAGGAGAGAGGCAACTTCTTGTTGTTGCTGCCGCTGCTGCTGCTGCGAATTCCACTGTTTGTCATGCAAAAATTAATAAAATATGCCTTCTTGGTAGTGTATTTTGTTGACATGCAAACAATAATAATAAAATATATCGATGGGATAACCCAAGAGAGCATGAGGTGTGTAGAAATGTATGACGAAATGTTATATAAATTTTTTTTAGGATATATGGTAAGAAAAATGACAAGCAAATCTTTAATCTTAGCCTTTCAAATGACATGCATGTATTGTATTTGCCCTTCTCTATGACAGTCAATTGCTTAAGTGATGCCCTTCATTTGCCATACAATTTTTTTTCCACCTGTTTTGACGGACAAAAATCCCAAAAACAGGCGTGAAAGCCGTCAAATTCCAACCATGGTGGGACTTGAAGATGCATTACTTCATTTTCTTTTGGTTTAAGCACCACACACATTATGGATTGTGGGCGTGAAGCCAAAAGCATTAGGACTTATATCTAGAAATACATTTGGATCCATGCACTCGACCGTAGATTTCCACTCATTCTGCTCCACATCAAAGGGGTAACAAACACAGGGGTCTCCTTGGGGAAACTTAAAAAAATAAAAGAAGTTGTGAAGCTTAACCAAGTTGGTACGACACATGAAGTGAGGAGAAGATCTGGTCTCGCTAACTAGATTCCACTGTAGCGTAGCTGTATCAAACATCCAGAACAAAAGATTTGAATAGTCCTTCATCTCCATAACTATGAAACCTCCCTTGTAGTCAAATATTCTTACGCCCCTCTCGAATTTCTTCTTCTTCTCCGGGGAATTGCATAGGAAAACCTTCTCTTTCATTATATCATACTTTAATATAATAAGAAATTGATCAGAAGGACGGTCAAGTAGTATATATGCAATACCTTCCATCCCTATACTCCCAGTGATGTTGTAATGTCTACTAGTCAAGAGTCTCTCAACTGGTATCTCTTTCCAACACTGTGTTGTTGAATCGAACACATATGGCACAGGACTGTCCCTTGTTGCAAAGACGAGGAAAAAACCCTCATCTTCTTCTTTAGGAAAGAAGCAAATATTGCAACTATTCAACACAGTATTTATTGAGCCAGTAGGAAGTGGTATCTTCATGAACTGGTTCAACACAGGATTGCATACAGCTAAGCTTCTCTGAGGAGAAAACAATAGATCTGTTTGTTGGAAGCACAATAAACCCCCAACAGAAACGATGGGCGCAACTTTCATGAAGCCGATATCGTATATATTCCAATGGGGCAGAAATTGGCGCAAATTTCTTGATGGGTCGTACAAACATGTACCCGTGGTCGTTTTTGCTGTAACTAGGAATGAAGAGTTCCCAGATATGGATTTGCAATGGTTCCAATAGTATGCCATACCAGAAGCTCTGTCGGCATATGGCTCCATACGGTTGGGTCCATTCTGCCCATGTTGCTCTTGTCGTTGGGAAGCATGTATTTCTAGGTAACAAAAAAAGGATCGCTTTGCCTTTTTCTTTAACCTTTTTTAGCTTCTAGATTTTTCACAGTCCTGATGGTGCTAAAAAAGGGACTTCGATTTGCCCTGAACGAGGAAATCACTGGCGGCTATGGTTGCAGAGGAGACGAGCCAATGCCGGAGCATGCCGGACTACAACGTTTTCTGGCATTTGTATTCTCGTGGCAAATGTTGCTGAGGTCATTTCTATATTCTCTAGCTCATGGGGACATGAGATTATATGCCTACATAACGTAATATCATTCACTATTGCAAGGAAGTGCCATTGTCAGGCTGATTGGGAACTGATTGGGAACTGGTACAAAGGCTTAAATTCATAGTTGAGTTTAAAATGCACGATCAATCAAGGCATCAATGTGCAAGAAAATGATACCACCTACACACATGAAATTCTTTGTAACTATTTATGTTAAGGAGTTTTTTGTGCTTACGATTTGCCGTCTCTCCTGTCGAGGAATTCAGACACCTTTTGCTTCAGAATGTGGACTTTAAGGAATTGGCACGCTTTGATTTTACCAGCGGAGCCATTAGCAGAGGTGCCATTAGCAGCGGTGATGCAAATGCTTTTTAGTTTCAATCTGTCAACTTTGTCTAGAGGAGTAATGTGTGTTTTAGTCCTAATTAAGTCCTAATTATTGTACACTTACAGTTAATGAATCACGTTCAACATAATTCATATGTTGATGTTGCTAATTGCCATTTATATGGTAGCTTACTGCATCATACCATTAGATTAGCTAATGTTTTATTTACTTGTGACCAAGTTTAAAGCTCTTGAAAACGTATCTAGGTTTACATGATTCTTTTTATATTGGACCTTTTGATTTAGCTGGCGCTTAGGTTACGGACTTTTGAGGAAGATGATAATAGACAATTCACTAATGGCTCCTCTAATTGTGTCTGCTATGTTGTGAAATGACACATTTGCTTTATTCTATTTAGGGCGCTAACTAGTGAGATATGGATTAGGTGCAGCAGTTTCATGTACAAACTAAGTAGCTGCAGTGACGTGGAAAAAAGGATTTAAAGCCTGCATGAAAAATTAACATGCTGATAACATTATAAAAGCAGTAATTAGAATTCACTTAAGAATGAGAGGTTAAGAAGTGAAGTCCGAAGATGAACATGAATAGATGTTTTCTGTAACATTCAAAGATGCAGTTTGAAAAGATGGTCATATATTACAGGCAGCACTTCGAACTGGAGATGCATCTACTATAAAACAAAAGGACCTTGTTGAGGCAGCTGAATATGAAAGGATTCATTTGCAAGATGAGATGCACGAGTGAATGCTACTGGCTTTCATCTGACATACTAGCTCTATCATGACATTATTATGCACATTGTTTCTTTTCCTTCAAGCATGTACTTAGTCTAACCAACATCGAATTGCCATCGTGTTAACGGACTCTTGAATTTATTTCTTTGGAACAGAACAATTGTGATTCCCGTATGCATGTACGAATGGAGTTGCATGTTCTTAGGATGCGAAAGAGTTGTGAGTTGCATGTTCTTAGGATGCGAAAGAGTTGTGAAGATAATACTGGCTAGTGCAGGTGTGCACCTTTTAGATGAGTTGGAAATTACAAGTGTAATGTTGAGACCTTTTTTTTTTGGCTCGTGTTTAGTCACATTGATGCAGTGTTACTATAATTAGTAACCACATGCTTGTAGTGTTTATCATAATCAATATCACATGACACATGCTTGTAGTGTTTATCATAATCAATATGTTTATCATAATCAATATCACATGCCAATATAGTTTATTTATCATAATCAATATCACATGCCAATATAGTTTATTGGAAGGCTCCCATCATATGTATGACTTTGTCAATCTATTTTTAGCTTGTCCATATGTAAATGAAGCAGAATAGAATAGAATAACATTTTTATCGTCCACGGAGACCAATTAGCCTATGGGACCCATATAAAGAGAAAAAGCAGTCGGGATGAAAAAACCCCTGCTCCAAAGGGTTTTCGAGGGAAAAACCTTGGGAGTAATGAGCTTGCTGGTATATTGTACATGAAGACGGCATCATAACCTAGAAGGGCAGAAAGAGATGCATAATTTACACAATCTCTAATGAGCGTATGGTTTATTGCCAACTTGTGCAAAAAGCCGCCCACCCAACATGAGCTCTGTAATTAATTGGGTATATTCTTAAGTAGATGGTTTACTGCATTTTGCCCAAAGCATATGCACTATTGATTCCAAGCGCCTACATAGATATAATCGCTCATTCCTGGCCATTGATGGATGTAATATTCCATCCAATATTTCCTCTCCATCACTCTGGACCATCCATCCAAAAACAAGATGGAGTCAAAAAATCCCCTTTTCCACATCACACTATGATTTGGGAACAATGGTTCCCTAAGGGCTATCTGTTTTTTGAATTTTCTGAATAAGCACAGCTTATGGGAAGTGAAGATTTTGAGGTATACTCCTGTAGTAACCTCCCATATATTGCAATTGCATATACTTTGTTATTATGAAAATATAAAAATGGCACCAAGACCATCATCTAATTTATCAAATCAGGGATGTTTTATTTACCGGCAATAGATGAGGTGATGGCACCAACCATCATCTACTTTTGCTTTTGAATGGAATGATGGAGCTTGCTACATCATGTAATTTGGAATAATAGAGCTTGCTACATCATGCACTTTTATCTTTGAAGGAGCTTGCTACATGTATTTTTGGTGTTGGGGTGGGTCATGGCATGAAGACCATCGTGTACTTCTGTTTTTGAATGAAATGATGGAGCATGTGGTCGAATTTGCAGGTCTATTGGTAGGGATTTATGTGTAGGCATGAGGAAACGCACCAAGTACCCCTTAATTCTTTTTAATGCGCAATGATCTTGCCCATATTAGATTTTTATGATCTTGCCCATATTAGATTTCTAGGCTTTCTACAACTCTCCTCGGAGTTGCAATTGGAATAGGAATATCTTCAACTTACTATGAGAACTCTCCTAGAGCACTAATTGTAGAAGGCATATTTGATTCTATGTCTGCCATGATATTAATCTACATGGCTTTAGTTGACCTTATTGCACATAATTTTTTAAATGATGAAGAATTCTTGCTTCAACCCATGCGGCAAGCTCGAGACTATATATTTCTGATAGCTGGAGCAGCTGCAATGGCACTAATAGCTATTTGGGTATAAGAGTGACGTTAATCAGTTATCAAAAGATAGTGTTTAACATGATATATTTGGTCCTTTCATAGCTTCAAGTAAAAAATGATCCAAATCTTTTCTTAAATTTTGACACCTGGTGCAAAAGAAGTTTAACATTGTGATGAATTAGTTGTTTTTAAAATTTTGGTCCTAGGTTTGAAATAATGAAATGGTCTATAAGTCTTTGATACACAGTTTAACGATGGATAAATTGCTTAAAACTTACCAATTGAATATTCCTTGTCAACTCGAAAAGATAGAAGATGTCAAAAGGTATACAACATCCTTTTCTTGACTCCATTTCAAACAAACTACTATATAGCAATCACCAGCTTTAAAGGTCTATTCGCACCCGTGGTTGACTTTAGTTAAGTTAACTTTCACCAATAAGTTAAGTTAACAGTAACCAGGTGATTGCCTTCACATCACACCAGAGCTCATTAAAAAAATTAGTTAGACTAACTTAATTGAAAACCACTTCGCACTCGTTTAGTTAAAAAATTTGGTTAAAGATAACTTAACTAACTAAATGCTTTTGCACATGTCTAGTTAAGTTAGCCAAAAGTATAAAAAATCATAAGCACATTTAACTAAACTTAAGGTGACCTCTATGAGGTGACTTTAGCTTTTAGTGCTATTTTCTATTTTAGTTAACTTTTAGTTAATTTTGCTAATACATTTACCCATGTAAAAGTGTAGAGTGATTGCCTCCATTCGCACAGAAGCACACCGCCTCAAAATTGAGACAGGCAGATGGGAACAGGAGGAGCGAGAACAGAGGCTCTGCTTATGCTGCCAGCTAGGAGTTATTGAAGATGAGGTCCACACTCTTCGGCAATACACGGGATTTGCACCTACCTGAACACGTTATGAGGGGTCAGATACACCTAACCAACAGCTGCATGTGATGATGAACACACCTGTGATAGGAGCATTGGGTCATGCATTCAGGAGATATTGTAAATGCCAGCTCATTTAAGCCCCTAATCACCACACAACCATGTACAAATGTATAGTTTGTCAACAAGTCTATTACTAGTAAGGTTTCCCCTTGAAAACCCTTTGGTGCGGGGCTTTTCTAATTATGGACGGTAATAGGCCGATTGTTTTTCGTTTCTTAGTTTGGGTCCCATAGGCCATTTGGTCTCTGTGGACGATAAAGTCCAATTCAAATGGGATCCGAATCATGCAGAGTTATGTTGTGGGCAGCAATAGTTGATCCACATCATCCGCTCAATTAGAATTGAGATCTTGGTTGCATATAAATGCTTAGTCTGATATCACTAATCTTGGAGATTGAGGAGTTGTTTAATGTGTTGTGCCGACCTTTGTCTTGCATGCATAGATGCACGTGGTCGTACGCCTAGCACCTTGCATGCCCATCATCACTAGGGCCGCCTTAATTAATGGTCATTTGCGCTAGCATCTTGTTGATACTTGACTTTTGTGCTTTGGATTTAATTATGCTTTTGTTTTAGACTTGTGTTTGAAGCTGTTGTACTTTTAAGGTGTTGGTGAAGTGATGGCACCAACACCAATGTTATGTTGTTTCTATTATGAATAGACTTAAGACATTTCTTTTGCACGGTGTTGTTCCTTGCTTTTCTTTGTGACTTAGATGGGAAAAGGACATGGGCTACATAACCGTGGGCTTGCTCAAGTTAGACTCTTGAGGACCACAATTTTTCTTGTTTTATTTGATAGGTGCTCAATTCTTAGTGAATTTTTAGACCTTTGGGTTTTTGTTCATCTTGGATTTAGGTTTTCCATGTATTTTAAAGGTGGAAGTATTTTAAAGGTATACATGCCATGATGCCCCAAATATTCCATATTGGTATGGGCTCGTGCCCCAACGAAGTGATAAGGGGAATTGAGTATGTTATCATTGTCTTTTTATCCAAATGGGAAATCTAGTGACAAGGCGGATTTAATATGTTATCGTTGTCTTCATTTGAATAGAAAATCACTTCTATTGTCTTTTATCCAAATGGGAAATCTAATGACAAGGCGGATTTAGTATGTTATCATTGTCTTTATCTGAATGGGAAACCACTTCTAGTACGTTGCCATGGCCATTTCGAGAATTTAGTATGTTATCATTGTCTTCTATTTGCACGAGAATAGAATAAAATAGAACCGAACCATTTCTCAGAATGACAAATATGCTTTAAACATTGCTTAGAGTCAAAAGTTAATAATGTTTTCTTGTTGCTACATTTATAAACAAATTGCAAGCATGTGATGAAGAATAGAATAGAATAAGATTTTTATTGATGGACTGATGAGTCTCCCAAAGTAAATACAGAATTTTTAGGTAATGAGGCTAGGCTGGGCTTGCATCAGGAATCAAAATGAGAATATAAGAGGTGGATGAATTCTCAAATATTGGTGACTGTTACCTACATTCGGTACCGTCCTTGCTCCAGGTTTTCATCTAAGAAGTAATGGATGGGTGAGTTCGAGACAATGCAAATTTTATGCTGTTCTGTTGTAGTTTGTCAACTCGAGAAGACAGAAGACATCAAACGGTATATAACCGATGCTTTTAATGGCTCCCGATTTGGGTTGTCCTCCACTGGAAACCTCCCCAATTTTCCGTGGAAACCTCTCCAATTTTCACGAAACGACTTGGGGAGGTTTCCAATTTAGAAAATTCGGGAGGTTTCCAGGGAAAATTAGGGAGGTTACCTGCTGCTGTATATGGGTCTCCCTCCCTACAGCAGATGCAATTCAACTTAGTTTAGCTTCAATCCGAATCAGCGGAACAGATAACACCTAGTTGCTTCAAGAAACATGTCAAAGAAAGAATTCGACCCTAAAACACCCAAAACATAGCACCCTTGAAGCATAGTTCCTGTATCTTTTCAAGTGATCCATGGAAACAAATAATGCAGGAGACTCTATATTTAGCGAAATTTTGATGCAAACTAAAGCAGAGAAGTGGTCTTGGAGCTAGAGCTCCTACCACAACGTCCACCTTACAATATATAAAAAATCGACCAGTGCCATCCTTCAAACAACATATTAAAAGAAAGCTGTAAGCCGAAATCAGACAATCTATTAAAAGAAAGCCATTGTTCGCGTCAAGTAAGAAGCACATAGAAGGGAGTTTTACCTTTAGATCATCATTTTGAAAAAGAGCACCATAGCAGGATAGCTTGGATTGAGGCAAAGGAGCCCATGTGGCTATGCAGTAATGTGGCCTTCAGAAAGGGATTGAATCACCGAAATCCTGGCAGCAGACAGATTTGTCAGGAAACGATTCCTGTTATTACGAAGAGCCACTGTACACGTGGCAAGGATCCGTGGATCGATGATGTGGCCCAAAGGGCGTGTCTGATCAGAGTTGTGTCTGTTAGAATTCGTAGGTGTCTGTTCGGTTCGTGTCTATTCAAGTAGTATATAAGCATATAACTGCGGTTGGCAGCATTCCAACCAATTCCGGAATATCATCTTTGTGCATTGTAGTTATCCTGGAGTACTAAGAAGTTTACATGGTAACAGAGCTTTGGCTTTGAAGAGACTGCTCAAGATCGACTGATGGGGTCGTGGCAGAAAATAGCGACACTGCTGGGGTCGAGATAAGGTCCGCTCAGCCCGCTTTATGGAGCGATGAGGGCTGTGTACCCATCTTAAATTGGTGGGCAACGTGAGATTGAAAAAAGGCCTTAATTTTAGTTGAAGAGATCTTTGTGAAGATAATTGTGGAAGGCCAAATCTGTCCCGTTATAGTGGATAATTTTGGAGTGTCGGATAAACAAAGATGGCTTCTTCAAGCGTGATCATGGAGAAAAGATCCATCGAGAAGTTTGATGGTGAGGGCTTCTACATTTGGAAGGTGAGAAAGGCACAGAAAAGAAGCCAGCCGGTGCAGATGAAGCGACAAAATGGCAAATCCGAGATCATAGAGCGTATGATATGATCGTGGATGCACTAGGAAATCAGCAAGTCTTGCATGTGAGCAGCAAGGATTCCGTACATGAAGCGTGGCAAATCCTGGTTGAGATTTATGAATCAAAGGAAGAATCAATGAAGTTGTTTCGCGACAAGAGTTTCACAACTTTAATATTGATGACAGTGAAAAGTTTGAAGAAGCTGTGTGCCGAATCAAGACCGTGGTGCAACAGTTAGCATCTGTAGGTGATCAAGTGGATCCCAAAGATCAAGTGGCGACGCTCATATCCAGTCTTCCTGGTTCATTTGGGCAGTTGGAGGTAACATTAAATAATTGTGATAATTTATCTCCTGACCAAGT
>JAANSK020065353.1:0-16864 GCA_011763485.2 Isoetes engelmannii | reverse complement strand
GATTATTTTGGTATCTCTCTTGTATTTCCTTGTTCTTCGCTTTGTTCTTCGCTCAGTTTTCGTAGGTTCATGACAGTAAGGGGGTTTAAAGCTGTTGTTATAGTTGTTATAGTTCTCTCGTTGTTTGAACTTGTGTTAGGTTTTGCTTATTATTGTAAATACAAACAAGAAGCCAACTTGAAGCACATGAACAAAGTAAGCTTGTTCTTTAAGTAAGCTTCTTATTTAATACAATGCCAGGGCAGAAGGCATTGCACCACGGTACAATGAGCAACAAGAGCAGAGATGCAGTAGCACAAGGTGGTGGTCCATGGCCTCCTCGAAGAAGCAGGACAAAACCTCATTGATCGACTCCAGACATTGATAAGACGCATTTGATTAAAGTGGTTTTTATGCCATATCTCTCTCTCTTTTTTTTTCTTTTTTTTTGTGCACTCGTTTTTTTCCTAAAAGGAGGTGCAAAACTTTTGATACGCCTTTATTGCTCTAGCAGATGCCTTTTTTGGGTGTGGAAGAAAAAGGTTAAAGGAAATTACTTGGTGTCTCAGTTAGCGAGTCCATAGGGTAGGAATGGTAAGTTCCCTTAGCTCTTTCTTGATACCATGTAGATCCTTATAACTTCATGCAAAAATGTGTTGAACTTTTTGAAGAGGGCCAAGGCATGGCTCCTATAAGGCATAGGAAGACCGACTGTTAGCCGAATGGGCTGATTTGGTCCTAGATCCAAAAGTTCAACCTCCGGCGTATGAATATGAGGAACAACATCATTTTCCGTAACTATATGCGCCGGTGGTGACACTACAACAGGTGGTTCGGCACTTGCCATGTGAAAAGATAAAGGCGGCCATGCTACATCCACCAAGAACTGGTTGAGCGTGGCCTCCATATCTGCAGAGGAAGGGTGTTGCGTGTCGTTCTCCTCCATGAGATCGACTGCTTGCACCTGATTACAGGGTGCTAAATAAGGATCAATCAAAGCAGCGACTGCATCATCATTGTCTAGAGTCATGTCACCTCAAGGATCATCATATTCCGGACATGAAGAGAGGGGAAAGCTGGCAGAGGGAGCTTGCACCTGAAAAGTAGGTTGAACCCGAAGGTGAGGTCACCAATATTAATGTTCATTTTTGGCGTGATGCCTTGAGGCCGCATGATATGACCATTTTCCAATTTGATATCATATAGAGCACGATAGAGTTGTTGAACCCCTAGTTGGCGCCGTAATTTATCCATAATGAGATTAGCAGCACTCCCACCATCAATCTGAACATGATTGACCTGCTGACTGCCAACAGTAGCGTGCACGGTGGGTGTAGAAGTGGCAACAGCACCCACGAGCACAGTTGGAAGTGGCAGATGTTCACGAAGAGCAGGGCAAAGTTTTTATTGTAATTTCAAGGGTACGTGCACTAACGGATTTGCAGGATTTAACGGGGCTGCTTCCGTAGGCAAGGAGGCAGATACTTCATTCAAAAACTCAACTTCAACTGCAATGTTCATATAGGTGCTCTTACGAGTAGACGGTGACGAAGAACTGGGTTCAACCATGCATTGTTGAGCACGCATGGTGCTGTGAACATTGGCGAGCGTGCGTCCTTCCGCAGCCTGCATAAGTTTGAGAATACTTTCACGAACCTTGGGCATAACATGGGGCATAAGCTTCTCCAAGTCAGGAGCGAAATGGACTGACTTGGTAGCAGGAACAACATCAACTGCAAAAGCAGGTTGTGTATCCTGAGGGATCAAGGCATAAGGGGGTGTTCCTTGTGTCTGGCGTGAAACAATACCAACCCAATTGGAAGATTGTAATGGATGATTGAGAGCATTATATATCTCCTCTTGAGCTTGTTGATCTAAGGGGGCCTGAGCTTGCTTAGGTTGTCGTCGCCGAGCTGGGGTGCGTAGAGGTGGACTGAATTTGGGGGCGTGGCCCTTGTTTGCCAGTGGCCCCATTCATGTCAATGATAGCACTGAACTGTAGCAAGATCAAATGGCCAGCATGAAGACTGGTTTTGAGACTTCTGATTCTGTTGTTGTTGGGGCTACTGATACTGTTGAGAGGGGGGGGGAGGGGGGGGGGGTTTGACCTTGAAAGACCATCTTCAGCCTGAAGGGCGTGGGATGAGCACGCGTGCATTCTTCTGTGGCGTGATTAGTCATGTTGCAACGCTTGCAAAAGGGAGGGCCGTTGGAGGAGTTACACTCATTGGCCAGTCCTTGATACTAGCAAATCTGACACTAAATTTGGCTGCGATGTGGTTGATTTTGTGATTGTGGTTATACCGAATTCTGAGGAACCAAAACCTGCTGCATAAAGGAAAGATATGTAAGAGGGACTCCCCGAGTGGACACATTGACAGAATGATTGACAAGATCAATTGCATGCTCCAAAGAAATCGGGCATAGGTACTATGTCATAATACGAATAGATGGAGGCAGTCCTTGGAGAAACCAAACAACTGACTCTTGTTGGAATACTCCTTAAGTTTGGTGACCAAAATAGGAATACTGTCAGCAAAATCTCGTGCAGGCTCAGTTGGCTGCTGACGGAGATCATTGAGTTCCTTTAATAATTGTTGCTCATCAACAGAAGACCCATAATGCTCCAAGAAAGCAGTCTTCATGGTGCAGAATATCTATATCTGATCCGTTAAGGGGTCTGAGCACTTGGGATGACACGTTTAGGCATCTGGCTACTAAGGAGCCTTGAATAAATGTATTTATTACATAATATTCATAAAATAAAAAAATATATTGCCTTCAAAAAAGGAAAAAAAAAAGTGGCAGTCTTCATATCATTCCAATTTTGTTTCCAATGACTCTTGTTGGAATACTCCTTAAGTTTGCTGACCAAAATAAGAATACGGTCAGTAAAATCTCGTGCAGGCTCAGTTGGCTGCTGACGGAGATCATTGAGTTCCTTTAATAATTGCTGCTCATCAACAGAAGACCCATAATGCTCCAAGAAAGCAGTCTTCATGGTGCAGAATATCTATATCTGATCCGTTAAGGGGTCTGAGCACTTGGGATGACACGTTTAGGCATCTGGCTACTAAGGAGCCTTGAATAAATGTATTTATTACATAATATTCATAAAATAAAAAAATATATTGCCTTCAAAAAAAGGGGAAAAAAGGTGGCAGTCTTCATATCATTCCAATTTTGTTTCCAATGACTCTTGTTGGCCATGAGCCATTGGTGGGGCGCACCACGCAGCGTGGTCGAAAATATGTGGAACTTAATCTGCAGCTGAGTGTCTATTGAGCGTGGCCAGAGCTTCAAACTCTTCCATATGAGCTTTGGCACTTTGCGCACTTTCCTCAGGCATAGGTTTTCCTTTAGCACTACCAAAGATGGAGTAGTTAAGCTGGAGATTCAAGCCAGCAGGAGCTGCGAAAACAGTGGTAGTTAACGGTGGAGCTGTGACAAAAGTAGTTGTCCATAATGATTGACTGAGAAATGGAGGCTGCTGGTAATTAGAGGGACCGGCGTGAAAAACCTGTGGCAGAGAAGGAAAAACGGGAGGAAACGAAATACTGGTGGAAATTGAGAAGGGTGGAAGTTTAGACTCAGTCGGTTGACGAACAGGATTGTCGTCTTCATCTAAGGTAACATCCCCCACATTATAAACATTGAGAGGTGGATTGAAAGATGATGAAGCCTGAAAGGTAGTAACATATTCAGAGCCAAAAGAAACTTGAGGGTAACCCATAACATGTTATGGAGATGTGGAGTGTGACGGGAGAGGGGTCTGCTGCGAGGGATATGAATATAGGTGCTCTCAGGGGTCTGGTAATATTGACGAGGTGACTGAGGCTGAGAGCAATTATGACAATGAGGAGGAGAAGTCGGGCGTGAGAAAACCCTTGGTGTAGGAGGCATCGAATGAGCACGCGACCGCGGGCGACCACCTTCAATGTCATAATCATAACGGAATGAATCCCTGCCTTCAGGCATGTCACCTGACTTGGGCGTGGCTGACGTGCCTGCCACGCCTTTGCCTCTTCCTGGACGTTGGTGTAATAAGAATAGTCCTGTGTCTGGGTCACAAGACTAACAACCGATATCCTGATCAATAGAAGTGATGGCAGTGCTCCATTTCGGGAGCAAGTCTGAATCTACATTTCTCCTTGCCATCTCATCCAGGAAAGATATTCACGATGCCAGCCTAGGAATGCACAGGTGATAAGGAGGTGGACAAGAAAGATCGAAGACACAGGAAGAAAATGTTCGGGAAAAGTATGAAGTACAGTTGGATGCAAATGGATGGGGATAAACTCTTTCCGCGACAAATGAAAACGTCTGTTGCGTCTTACATTGCGCAGCAACTTGTTCCAGAAGATGGATGCGTTCTTGACCTATTTTCGTGTGGTACATTTTCTAGGGTTGCCTATCTAGGAAAAGAGGAGCGTGGCCTTGGAAAATGACGACAAGAAGACAAGATTCCTTCAAAGCTTCTTCACCTACCTTGGCAAGCTAGCAAAGAAAGTTCCAAATGCAAAGGGCGAAGATGAAGTGGGAGATGGTGATTAGGACATGGGTGAGCCTTCCAGAGCAGCTCAGGATGCAGTCATAATGTAGGAGGCAGTGATACCAGATGACTTAGATGGTATCCTTGATAAATACGATGGTCTAAGTATCCTGACACGTTGGAAATATTGAAAACAGAGAAAGCAGAGCCTCCATTGCAGACAATAGGTTGTGAATCCAAGCCAGATGAGCCCAGCCGAGAATCAACGGGTGAGATAATGGACGACCAACAAGACGAGGATGTGAATTACTTTGCCAGATCGCAGGGTTCTCTTAACATCTGCGATAGCACGCAACACAGGCCACCCAGGGACTTACTTGGTCCTTTAGAGCCAGACCTTGTAGACTTCACGGCTGATCTGAATAACGTTAACACTGAGTCAACAAGATACGCGGATATGGATACGGACCATTGACAAGGCTGGACAAAGTTTTGTGTTAATGATGATGAGACTCTAGATGTTGTAACGGAACGTCCATTCATGTACAGAAATAATGGGGTTAATCAAGTATAGATTCCCCGTGGATTGATCGCCATTGCGATTTCCATTTGATGGTCGCTCTTGGATGCTACTATCTGCTTTGTACACAATAGTGATGTATGTAATACAATATTTTTCCATCTTAGTTTAATCGCCATGACGTTTCCTCTAAGTTTTAGGCGTACATAATTTGCATCTTTTATCGTGAAGTCACGGTATACAAAATCGCTACAACGAACTTCTAGGCGTTATATCCGTTATTTTGAAGCACATGTAAAACTTTGGTATATAAAAAAAGCACATTAATTTTGGCAATGCTAAGTTTGATAGGAGGCAAATCTCATTATTTCGCGATTAATGAACGTTCTGAAAGCCTTCTTGCTTAGACGGGACTACGATCATTTACAAATTATGCTTTATATGCATGCCACAAGCTATTTGGAGCAAAATGAGACTATATTTTTTCTCAAATTAATGAATTGGTGCTTGAGTATGCATTTGTGCTTTACACTTAGCATTAAACCATTGGTTTCTTGGGAAGGTTGTAGCCCCTGATATTCTGCGCTTGCGAGTTATCCCAAAACATCTCTTTGTTGCAGTGCCGAGTAGCTCAATCAGCTAGTCCGTCTGCTGCTCTAACTGGAGGCTTGTCAGCATTTCAGCGTAATCCTCTGCCTCTTGTAGTCCAAGTGCAACTGAAAGATGCGAGGAAGTGCAATAGAGGGGGTTATAACAGCTTGCCAAGCCAGCTTCAGGTAGAGCGGAAGGTGATCTAAATCAGCCTCCTCATCCCTATTGTCGTGCCCATTCGAAAATGATTGATGACATGCATATCCTGCTCAGCCACTAACAGAGTCCACCACACTAGATCTGCCGCCTTGGTTCTCCTGTCTGCAAGTTTACTTACGGGAGGAGGGCCACTGTGCTAGGCCATTGCAAATCACCAAGTCAAAGATACTGCAGAGCTGAAGCAATTGTCTACCGAAACACGTGACCTGGTTATCATTTTGATGTGCATGGGAAAGCAGCCTCTGCGGAATGCCAGCAACACATCGTCAGCTAAGGGGTCAAGCCTCAAGGGTTGTTCCACTCCTATTCACGCATTGAAGTCTCTAAGGAGTATGACACTACCCAATTGCTTGTATTGTTGGATGCCATCATGTAGTTGACATAAGGATCTACCATATCCTTCTCCAAGCTGGAGTGATGGAAGTTGCTTTCATGTGGGAAGTAGCAGGCAGCCATGAAGAGAGGTCTGTCACTACAATTCTGCACCCGCACCTGCAGGTACTGGTTGTATCTCTCTTTAACTGTGCAGCTATTGAAGACTAAAAATACTGGTAACCTGGGAGTTCTGGTAGCTTGTGCCTTGCATGCTCCCACGTCTCCATGAGAAAGATGAAATTCATATCCACCGCCACTGAGTTGAGACCATCACCTTCCTGCCATAGGAAACCTCGACAATTCTAGAAGACCATCCAGAAGCACATTTCCTATTTGTTAGCAGCAGGCGCATGTGCAGACTGAGTTGCAGGGGAAGGGGGGGGAGTGCAAAGCGAAAAGCAGTTGGAGTAAAGGCAGCTAACTGAGAGGGCAGCGCACTAAGGCAGTGGGGACAAGGCTGGAGTTGGAGCTGGCGGTTGGGGCAGCTGGGGATGGGCGTTGAACTGGGGCGTGATTAGAGGAGGTTGGGGCAGCTGCATTTGACGGATAAAAGGTGCACATCCTGCCTTGAACTAGGCCTGAACTCCTCCTTGGTGGCGAACTTGTCTAACCTTGGCAAGTTCATGTCCGCAGAATTCTTGTTGTTCTGGAGTGAGGTGTCGGCCCACATACAATGACGTCCCCTTCACAGTATGGCATCCTTTACCTGCGCATCCGCAACAATGAATTTGACAATGCAAGTGTGATTAGGGTGTGGAGCACCATGTTGGCTTGCTCTAACAATGCGCACCTTCGTGGGAAACGTCATGGGGCCTAGGATCTGCATGTTGAGGCGGTAGATGAGATCTTCCTCTTCTTCCTCAGCAGGCCATGTTGCCCTTCTCCGACCCTGCCTGCCTAGAACAGACAACTGATGCACTCCACTTCTTGAAACTACGTTGTGGATTCTCTGTTCCCGTTCCTGTGGATCTCTACTCCAGCCGACCATGTTAACCATCTTAGTGTCTCTGCCCACCCTACCAGGTGTCTGTGTGGGCTGGCATCTAACAGGCCTGTGGCCAATTGAAGCTGATGCAACATGTGGATGCATGGGCTCAGGAGCAAAGGTCGTACGGTGTTGGGGAGCCTTTATGCCTTGTATCTGAGACTCTAGTTCTTGCAAGTGTTTGCCCTGCTCTTCCAATGTATGCGCGTATTGTTTCACCAAGGCATGAACTTTTGCATGCACTACAAGAGAATGATGGCTAAACGCTAATATATTCGTAAGAGAGCCTTAAGAAAATAGACAACTGCTCAAGCGTTACTACTGATGAATGTACTCGCGAGTTTTATGTGACGAATAATAATCAGAATATCATCATAACAATAGTTAGAATAATCGTCAGATTACTAGTCTGATGAATAATCAGAAGATTAGTCATCTAATTAGTCAGACAATTCGTCATTGTGCTAGTCAAATAGTTCGTCAGCTAGTCAAACCAATAGTCGAAATATTGGTCACCGTATTAGTCAGTTCATGAGTCAACACAATAGTTAGAATATTGATCATTTTATTGGAAAATTTGCCAATGCATAAGAATTGGTATTTTTTATACTGCAAGTAAATGAAAGGAGCTTCAAGGATTTGAACCTTTGTGAGACCTTTATTCCCAATTATTCACATAAATATAAATTGCAACCTAAATAAGCCAACAACAATCATTTAGAAGATAGAGACAATCTTAGGACATGTTTAGGTCGTAACGTCTGTACAAGAAAAATAAATCCATAAGGGAAATGTCAAGCAAAAGATTAGTTGATAAAAATACTAACGGTTCATATTACTTTTCCAAACATTACAAGTAAATAAGGAAGTTTTTCATGAAACTGAATAACTGGAAGAGTGAAAATAGGAGCTGACACTTCACATTTGTCCTCAGACTTCTTCTTAGCCTTGATATTCTTTGCAATTCCCTGCTGCTGCTCATGGTCTAACACTTAGGCCACAAGTTCAAGTTGGGATCTCAAATAATTCTCCAACTGTTTAGCAGTAATAAATGATCTCTACAAAATTTGGGACATAAAATCTCATCAACTGCGCACATGATATATTCATAAGCTTGATGATCTTGGGCTAGTACGTAGTTATCATAATGTTCACGCGTCCCTTGAACTACATTCCATAAACCTTGTGAAACTAAGACCTATTTCATCCATTCTTCATAATTATGCAAGGTAAGAAACTTACCTTCCTTAAATTGGAAAATCTGAGAAGTATCTAAAAATATAGGCATCTTTAGCTAACAAGCTCTTACAATATTCTAATAGAATGAATGAAGCTAGTTTTCAGAATCAAATTCCAGTTAGTTGTACCTAGCTTGCTTTGATACAAACCCCTCCTAAAAGATAAGACCCAAATCTATATCGCCACACCCGAGGTCATGGGTTCAAATTTGACCAATATCGGTTTAGTAATGGGGACCTTAAAATTCCATTGCCCTGAGATCACGGGTTCAACTATGATCAATTGATCATGTGGTAGAGACCTTAAACCTGCCACATGTAATGGATAATCACGTGCAAAGCAGCTCCTAGCATGGAATCAGAAAGATTGCGCCTATGAGTGCATTGACTTCCATGTGATCTGTAGAATAAATGAAGTAAAGTGTAATCATGATGTGATGATGAATAGACTGGCATTCTTCAATTAAAAAAAGACCCAAACATGTACCTAGGTTGTTGTGCTGCAAGCTTCTCCATAAAAGATAAGACCCAAATCTAAGAAACTTTCCAAAAGCTCATCCATGACCTCAAATATTAATCCTTCTAGAAACCGGCCTCCCTTGTATAGAGTACAGATCAAGAAACTTATAGCTGCAAGTGTCTTCAAGAGTCGACACTTAAAAGCAAATATTTTGCAAATTCAAGCTCCTTCGGGAATTTCGGCAGCTAACCGCCCAATTTCTAGACCACATTCACAATCATAGATCCGAACACAAATCAAATGCATTTTGCCAAATATCGACACTTTTTTACGTCAAACATGTGGACGACATCCCCCAAATTCTTCAACGTATCAGGGAACCGATGCGCGGAGGACTTTCTTTTGCATAAAATTCTCGGCGGCACCGCCCACGAGCGCCGGAGCTGCGAACGGCGTGCCGCCGGGAAGTTTCTCAAGGAAACTCCGACATGTGTCGGTTTGCTGACGTAAACATAAGTTGAGAGGTTTTTTTCGTTGTGGCGGATGAGCTGGTATTTGCGTGACATCATTTTGGCGTGCGTGGATTTTTTTCCTTCACTTTTTTCTCTGGTTAATGGCAGAGTTCCGACGTCTATGATGCGAGTTCAAGACATTTTCCTTGTGGCGCTTGTTGTGGGGATTGTTTCTAATGCTGGTGCCAGATATCAAGCTTCATTTTGATGTTCTATTTTTAGTGGTTGGAGTTTCTGGAGTTGAGTTCCTCGACTTTCTTCTGTTCTATGGAGTTTCTTCTTAGATTTCAAGCTTGTGTGCTGGCACCGTGCTTATACCTTCATTTTCATGTCGTGATTCGACCTTTCCGGAGTTTCCTTCACGAGTTTCTTCGAGTTTCTTCGATTGTGTGTGAGTTTCTTCGACTCTGTGGGAAGTTTCTTCGAGTTTCTTCGACTCTGTGCGAGTTTCTTCGATTCTGTGCTAATTTCTTCGACTTTCTTTGTGGAGTTTTTCTTCGGCATTGTGGAGTTTCTTCAACTTTATTGCTTAGATTTCTTCTGTGAAGTTATTTACATATTTTCGAGCTTCTGTGTGCATCTGTTAAGGTAAATTTTGTTCTTTAAGCCTATTTTTTTGATGTTTTTTTTTTTGCTCTAACAGCTTTTGTTTTGTTTTTTATAGTTTAATTGCAATGGAGGACGATAGCAGGTTATGTTTGCTCCTTGTGTTCTGTATGTTTTTGCATGCAGTTAGTTCTCATCGCCTTCGACCTAGCAGACCAGTATTTACATTTCATGTGGTAGAAGAAATATCTGTGCAAGACGAGGAGTCTAAAATGGATCATATGCTTGAGTATGTGAATCAAGATGCTGTTAAGACTCTTATGGAGAGTTTTGCAACTGAAGACTGGTTTCGTGAGGATTTTGTTGAGCCAGATGCCAAGGATGATGTGGTTATCAAGAATTTATGGCTATAGATGAGAAAATGCTGAAGGAAATTGAAGGAGGTGGTAAGGACAAGTCACCTATGGTGACTATGGGCCAGGAAAAAGTTTGATAAGTGGAGGGCTTGGGCAGGACAGATGGTCTCTGTTCCAATTGAAGGAATACCTCTGCCAGGCTTAAATGACATGCTTGTAAGGTTTCTAATACAGGTGAAGAAGAAGAATAGAAAGTTTTTTCCGCCATCAAGGTACTTGTGCAATTCTTTTTTGTAGTTTTTACTTTTTAATTGTTATTTTTCTAGTTCTTTCTGCTGTTTGTTTGCAAGTAGTTTGAATTGTTTGTTCAAGGCTATTGGCAGGATTATAAGGAAGAAACAAGACACTGATATTGCTAAGTCTAGAATAAGGGCTCCTCCTTTTAATATTATGTATGATCCGATTTTTGCTACTTTTAGACTTGCTTTTGTAGGTGCTACTGATAGGTCTAGGTTGGCAGGAGTTGCTACTAAGTCCAAACAGTGTCTGTGCTAGCTTTTAGGACTGAACAGGACTTGTTGACAGCTTACGATTATGAAATGAGTCATAGTAGGGGTTGCCAGAAGAGGTTGTGCTTCTATTTGTGTTCTAGATTTGCTATTAGAGGTGCACAGGAGATTTATTCCGTCATGGATGTGGATTTAATTGTTGAAGTTGACGGATCATCTGAGTTTCTTCTATATAATGAGAGGACTAGCAAGAACTGGGGTACTACTTGTACCAAGTTTCATAACATCCACTTCAGACCTCCTATATGGAGCTATGAGGAAGATTTTCTTATGACATATAAGCAGTACATTCGCCATTTGCCTCAGAAAGAATCTGGAGAACCTCGTCCGTTCTTTTTGCAGCCAATCGACAGGCCGAGAGCTTTTCTTTGTTTAGTAATTTATTTAGTTATTTATTTATATGTTATTTATTATTTCAGGCTTGGTATTCGAAGAGTAGGCTTGGGAAGAATCAAATAGCTTCATGGTTGAAGGCAATGGGTAAGGTTCTAGATGCGGAGATCTGCAATAGAAGTGGTAGAGTTTCTGCTGTTACACAGATGTCGCTTGTTGGCATACCTTCGCAGGTTGGAAAACTTGCTATGGGTCATAGAAGTACAATATCATATCAGAAATAAGTTTTCATTTGTTTTATTTTATATTTTCTTGAATGTTTCTAATGATGATATTCTGTAGATATGATTGACCAATAGATGTCCAAATGAATGCAACTATGAGCATTAATACTCGTCCATACAATGCTAATGGTACTTTGAGAATATATGAGGAAGTTATGCAAGAAGAAATAAAGAAGCAAGAGAAAAAGTTTCTTGGTGTGTAGTCTTCAAAGATTTTGCAGTCGATTGATCTGAACAAGAAGGCTGTAGATTCTGGTACATTGTTTCTATTTTAATTGTCCTTGTTTTTTTTCTAATATGTGGTAGTTTTTTGCAGACAAGAAAGGAAAGAAGAATTCTGTAGTTGTTGGTAGTGGTATTGAGGAAAAGGAACATAGAGTTAATGTTGACCAAGGTAAGAATTTTATGCCTTCATTCTTCTTCTTTTATTTATTGTTATTAACTTAAAATTCCTGTGTTAGCAGGAAATATGAATGATGAGCATCTCCTACAGCTGATAGTCTAGCTTTGCAGAATGTTTCTAGTGAGATAGTTGGAAATGAAGCTCCAACAGCGTTTGATGATGATGACAGTTTCTGGATGCAGTTTCTAATACGCATCCGGAATTGTTTAGGGCTGCTACCAACATCAATAATTGAGGAGGACAGTCTTTCGCTGGAGCTACTCTTAATCAATGTGTCATTGTTTCTCTTGCTGATGCTAGTGGTTTAGCAGCTGTTTCTTGTGAACTTGTGAAATTCAAACTTTTTTGGTCTTATAGAACTGATATGAAGATCTGCAGAAACTGATACTAAACTGCAGGAAGATCTGAACTTGTGCAAATGTTTCTACTGAAACTTTGTGAAACGGAAACTTTGTGAAGAATTGATATGATTTTGTGTAAACTTTGTGAAACTTTTGAGTAGAACTGATATGATTTTGTGAAACTAAAACTTGAATAGGACTAACATTTGTCTTTTAATATTTTGTCCCCCCCTTTTTTTTCCAAAATAAATTAGCCTGGCGGTACTACTTAGGCTCCGCCCGACTAAAGCTTCCAAAATGAAAACAAAAATAGAAAATTGGGAGGAAAAAACCTCCCAACGTTGTTTACGGAACCAAAAAAAAAAAAATCGGTGTTCACTAAACTTGGAACTCAAAGGTTTTCAAGAAAAACAAATCCTGGTCTTCGCCAAACTTGGAATCCTGCAAAATCTTTGCCGCAAACACCAGATCCAAGTAATAACCTGCAGATCTGACCCTTTCCACTTTCGAAAAAACTTGCAAGATTGAATGAATCTTGCATAGATTTTTTGAGCTACCATATTCTAGACCCATTCTAGGCTCGCAGAGCGTTCTAAACCCATTCTTGCAAACGAATTGCAAGGTCTCCCCAACAATTTCAGTGATTTCAATGAACCTTGGCTTGTTGAAAAGACAATTTGAATTTGTTTTAGCTTGTAAACTTTCAACAAGAAGCACTCAATCGTCTCAAAACTTTGTCAATGCTAAGTCCCGTCCATGCCTAAGCTATGACACAATGTAGACATTGTAATGTATCATGGCGAAGAAAGATATAAAATATGCCTAAGAGAAACTATGAGCTCTAGAAAAACAAACTAACTACAGATAGGTCTAACTATGGCTTATATAAAGAATGCCATGCTAGCAATAACGTGACCAGGTCAGCAGTGTGATGTCATCATACACATCATTATATAGATCTAACACATATCGCCTCCGAATTGAGACAGGCAGATGGGCACAGGAACCGCATGAGGACATGATTTATCAGTGTTGCCAACATGTCGCCATTGAGGATGAATGCCGCACTTCAGAATTGTCCGGCATTCACCCGCATTTGGGCGCGCTCTGCTGAGTTGATCCTCTCTAGCAACCGCTTCATGTGCTGAAGGACATGGGTTCAACTGTTGAAGGACACGGGTTCAACGGGAATACTAGTATCTCATCTCCAGGAGATCATGGATGTGCGCACGTAGCTGTGTCCTTAAACATTACATTGAAATGGAAATATATCATAATGTCTCAATGTAGAGTTTTTCAGCATGCCTATTACCGCCAAGGATTTTTCCTCGAAAACTGTTTGGGGCGGGGGATTAAACACTACATTGAAATGAAAATATATCATAATGTCTCAATGTAGAGTTTCTCAGCATGCCTATTACTACCAAGGATTTTCCCTCGAAAACCCTTTAGGACAGAGGTTTTTTAATCCTGACAGTAATATTATTTTTGTGCTCTTTGATTGGGTCCCATAGGCCTATTGGTCTTTATTTATGATAAAAGAAAACCATTCAATTTCATTCCATTCAATTCTATAAAAATAAATGTTTGCATGTAGTGGCGTTTCCTTGTGGTCTAAAGCATTTTAGGTCCATGCTTGTGGTAAACAATCCCCAAAATGTATGCATCTTATATGGCATAGAAGATGTTTAATGGCAATTTTTCAATGGTGTAAATGTTGATTTTCTGTGCTTGAACAGATGGTATAAATGTGAGTTCAATTCCTAGTTTTCATATTCCAACATGCTTTTTTTGGATTGCACCACATCGATTGCAGTAATTTCTTGTAGCATGTAAAATGCACAAATATTGAAACTACTCCATGCATTCCTCCTTCATCCCTTGAAATAAGCTAGTTAATTTTGTACGGTTTGATGACAAATAATTTCAAGTGATCTTCACAATGACATAATGGGCCTCTTTTAACATAATGGGCCAATGTATCATAATGTGTCCTCCAATAAGCCTTGTTTATCCTGTGTAGAAAAGCAGCCATCTGCCAGGTACTTGGAAATCTGAAGTTTCTTAAAATTTCTTGTCCAGTGTAGGGTTACAGAGATATAAATGGCCGGCCGGTGGATGAACTCCATACCGGAAAGTAGATTCATTTTGGTAACCCAGGGAAGTATTGACATATTACAAAAGAATTGGAATTGATCCTTCGATCTTCCAATGCCTGTAACAAGAGAATCGGTTATAAGTACAGCTTCAATAGGAATGACCTTTCATCTCTAAGAATCTAGAAATAAGGAAGTAAAGAGAATATCATACCTATCGGAACTCATCATGGGAATAGTCAGTATAATCTTCTGGACTGTGTGCAGTGGCATAAAAGACATATGGATGATCCAACATTTCCTTCAAGCTGAGGCGCCCATCTTTATCATCATCAGCCTAGAAAGAGGAGAACAGCCGCAAATTATTATATGCAAATGGGGCTATATTTCCCTTAATAGAAAGAGAACTCTTTGACAAAAAAAATAGGACATCAAATTTTTATCATCAAACTGATGGAGTTAAACAAAACCTGCTGTATAAGTTGTTCTGCTTGCTGCCTTGCATAGAAAGATTCTCCTGGATGTAGCAAGTCCATAACAGGTTCCAACTCTGCCTCATTCAAAAATCTACCAGTTAAGAGGGAACTAGAGTTAGCACTTGCCCACTTGTTTATGGTTAGAAATTTTAGTTTTTGAACTAACCCATCTTTGTCCTTATCAAGCTCAGTAAACTTTGCCTTTCTTGCTTCTGCATCATTTCCTTGATGCAGGTGACTTAGATTCATACCATAATACTTGAAAACATCAAACATGCGATCAAACTCTGTCAAGCTTATCTTTTTATCCTCATCATCGTCATACTCCCTGCATGAATAAGCAATAGCAGAAGCGTAAGAAATCATGCGTCCTTGGATCTTTGTTTGATCCTGAAAATATCTTCTAATTCAAAATATGAAAGTGTAATTTGAAACTCTCTTGATGAACTTTCACATGCACTATAATACATAAGGAAAACATACTGTAATTCCTCCATTCGCACCCACTTGTGTAATTTTGGGTTCTTACTCTCTGTAGGATGTAAAAAGCTGCAAATAACAGAAACCAATATCGCATAAATGCCCTCTTCTTTAGCACAGAGTTCACAATCATGTAAGGGATGTGCTTACTCAAAATATTCAGTTCGATTCAAAAGTCCATCATTGTTTTCATCAGCAAGATCAAAATGCTGCTTCCACCAGCCTGGTTCACCATGTTTCATACTGGCATTGCCTATTCAAATGTCACAATTACCAACGCTCAGTTTCTGAAATATAACAGATAGAATGAAGGATGCAACCAGTACATATAAATGATTGCCTATTCAAATGGCACAATTATTAATGCTCAGTTTGTGAAATATAACTGACTGAATGAAGGAATATAAATGATTGAATAGGCCAATACCTAGTTCGTCAATCTTTAAATCAGGAAGATACTCAGTAATAGATATCAGTCCATCATGGTTCTTGTCTCTCGCTTCTATCTCTCTGTCAATGCGATGAAGCGCCAACTTATTGGCCTGCTGAACATGCCAATCACCGAGCTCCTCTAGGTTTAAAAACCCATCTTTAGGTTTAATGTCTATGAGGGGGAACAGTATTTCCAGCCGATGTAACATGTTGAATTCTTCTCCATTTAAATAATCGTCATCTGGTTCTCCATAGTCTGTATCCCAAGGTGGTTGTTCTTCATGACCTGGAGCATGCTCTATGGACTGCTCATGATTTTCTGCAGAACCATGATGTGACTCAAACACATCATGACTCTGTGTAGCCATTCTTATATGCCCGGCCTCGGCCTGGGCCTGGTACGCCGCTCCTTGATTGTGGACCTCACCCCATTTCTTGTATTGTTTCTCAAAATACTCTTTTTCCCAAGCCCTGTCCTCTCTTTTCTGCTCATATTCTGCAACAATGGGATCAAAAGTAACTGGCACATGAATGGGTTTGTGTGTAGAATTTGTCGTGAAGTTGGGCTGCTTGAAAACAAGTCTTCGACCTAGACCGCGCTTACCATTCAACTTGTCTTTATCCGTGTGCTGATGATTGGAGAAAATAACCAATATGAAAAACCCAGACGCAATAAGCGCATATACAAATCCTGCCTTCATCTTTCAACTCCTAATAGCCACAGCCTTCTGAATAAATATGTGACACCTTGCTTTACTTTCTGAATAGAGTTATCCCCGATAATGCCAAGCTCCTTTGAACCAAAACCAGGTTTCCTTACTACAAAAAACTTCTTATCCAGAATGCCGGAAAACCTATTCAAAGATCTCTAGTCGATTATGCAATTTAGTGGAATTTCTCGGGAAATAAACAGAATTAATACCTCATGAGGTCTTGATCCATACCACCGCTGGCTGGCCGCCAATGCCAATCACCAAGCATAAAGCCGCAACTAGCTTAGGCTAGTATATAAAAGTAAGAGCAGATCTGGTCGACCTTTGCTAAAGGAGCGCAATTTTATTTGAGTGTTTCCAGGGTCTTCCCCTTTGTCTTTTTTCGGCTGGCTGACCTTTTATTATCACATCGTCTCCTTTATGTATAAGGGAATCTTCATCCCGAACAAATTATGCCGAGTTTT
>JAANSK020065242.1:0-16873 GCA_011763485.2 Isoetes engelmannii | reverse complement strand
CACCCCCCCCCCCCCCCCCCTTTCTGGTATTATATCAACAGTACCGGGAGGCTCTAAATTGATTCTATTTCTTGTATCTAGGTTCTTGCGAAAGAAGCTATATCCAATGCATTTTATGTTTTTCTATGCATGATAATCTCGAAGTTTTTCATAAGCAGACGATACCAGCCAAATTTAAAGTGAGTGAACGATCCACATTTATCATTATGGGAAGAATTGTATTGCCAACTTTGATAATCTAATCAAGAGTAAGGGATACGCCCTAACATTGCAATTTTCCAGGTGCAAGGATTATCTTTCGGCAATTACAGTCTCTAGTTTTTTCAAGTTCCTTATTTTTACCACGATGGTATGTATCATATCCGTGCATGTTTTAGGATGGCTATGCATTGGAACAATGGGTCTTTTAAGTGGTCAATAGATTGTCTTTCTATGAAATGTTGATATCCTCATGCTAGTATGTCACTAGAGTAAATGAACTTACACTGAGAGTTATGTGAGAAAAATGAAAGGTAACTGACTTTTTCTCTCGCATTTCACTGTCAAAGTTGCTAAGCTACTTTTATTAAGCTCCATAGCTTGGACATGTATTACAAGGGGGATGTCTGTCCTGCACTGCAGCTGCTCTATTGCGTCATACTTGATTGCCAGAAAGAAGATGAAAATGAAAGCAAAGGTGTTCAAGGAATGTAAGGAACTATCACTACCTAGAAATGGTGCGTGATTGTGCTTTTATAGATAGGACACGTCATCATACAGACACATGCGTAGAATATTGCCCCACAGGCAATATAACATAACTGCTGTCACATAACATTTTTTGTCTGTTCTCGGACAAAGCAAACTTGCACGTCAACATGCTTTGTAAGAGGATGCCACTCTCCATTGTTGTCACAATGAAGAGTAGCCAGTCTGACATTGGGTTTCAAAAATATATTAACCAGCCATAACATTTCCTGCAACAGCTGTGCATACAGATTTTAGCTTAGCTTCATAGTACTAGTGCTTACTGTAGTCAAGATCACTTATTGCTATATCTGCATCTGCGAATTCGTGTTTGTCTCCTGGAGACCCTTTCTGGTTGGATACCCAGGCAATATTGCAAGGCACATCTTTCTGCTCTTCAGTGACTAGATTGGTTTAAATAAGAGATCCTTCTAGTTATCAATAGATTGTAGGGATAGGGTGTAGGATCTGCATCCTCATCATCAGAATTTAGACTCAAATCATGGCCTGGTTCATAAGTTGTAAAAACTGATTTACAGTCTGTCATATGGAATTTAGCTAGCAACTGTTCAGTATACCTTTGCTGAGATGAATGTCGTTTTTTTCTTGCCAAACTTCCAACCCCAAACAGTAATGTATTAATCCCAAAACTCTTATGTCAAATCCAAACTCTGTTGCAGGGAAGCTTTTGGTCTGTTGCAGCAAGCTGATTGCAACCCCAGTTAAATTCATGTCATCAACATAGAGAACTCTGATGCAAAAGCCACTCATTTTCCTCATACAGATTAGGATCTGCACGTGATCCACTATATCCCAGTTGAAGGAGATAAAGGTGGAATTATTAGAGTTTAGAAACTCAGTAACTGACCTAATTCTGGTCTGACCTAATGTACATGACTGGCGTAGATCATGTCACGTCGTCATTTTGCCACGTCATCACCGGAGTGACTATTTAACGTCATACCCATTGTTCATTCATTTATCAAAGCGTCTACAGCATATGAAACGTCCAGCTTTCTTTTTCTAGTCTCCAACTTCCAATATGGTATTAGAGCCTGATTCGAGTGAGAGAGAGGACGATCTTTGCCTGATCAATTTCTTTTTCCCCTTTGCATACCTTCTCAAAGATATTAAGGCCAATTTCTCTCAGCTATCTCGAGAGCCACTTCCTGCTAGATTTGGACGAGTAGCCTGCCTTAAGAACAACCTTGAGTTTCATCCAAAGAAAGACTTTGGAAAGATTCTCTCGTCCTTGAAAGTTGGAGCAGCATCTAATTTCCATGGATTGACATTCTGCTATGATATTATAGATCAGCCCAAACACATGCAGATCTAATTGAGTTGAAGACAGATCAAGCCGCAAATTAAGCGGACGTAGCTTTAATGTCCTGAATTATTACCCATAGTTTAAAACTGGCCTAGATCTCGAGATATTTTGACTAAATCTGAGCTCAAATTTATTAGATCTAACCTTTTTACTCTAGATGCCTCATGAATCCGACCTTGGTTGAAGGGATCTAATGGCAATTAGATAAAGCCAATACAAGTTCTTATAAAATTTGCCTTATCTTAAGATAAATCCGACTTTAGAACAATTTCTTCAGAAAACCATCAGAAAACCATGACAATAATCGCCTGCTGACCTTAAAATTAGGCTCATGTGAATGCGATCTCGTAGCCTGGTCCTTGCTAAAAAAATTGTGACTATGAAGAAATCTCACTCTCCTCTCTCATAAGTATGGTTGTGATACCGCATTGATGTGTGAAATTTCAGAGAGAAGAAAGATGGTAAGAGACATAAATAGATGAAGTTGAGAAAATAAAGAACATTAGATAGTTATATAGGTATATAAGTTGACATGACATAGATAGATAATTCATATAGGCCATGTAGAATGAAATTTCATGCTTGAATACCACACCAACTTGCAAGCAGTTCTATTCCAAATACTTCCATGCATCAGTAAAGTGTCTGAGAATCTCAAATGATTTAGAGCTTCTTTGTTGAGTTTCCGTCAAGAACACAGTCTAATTTCTTTGATCTGAGTTAAATTTAAGCAAGTCTCAGGAGAAGTAGGAAGCAGGAAGAGTTAGATGTTACAAAAATAATAAAGTGCGTGAAGTTCTCTCAAATCTGAAGGGAATTGATGCAATTTCTGATCAGAAGTGGCCGCAAAGAGATCAGATGGTGGCCGCAAAGAGATCAGATGTGAAGCAATTTTTGCTAACCTTGGTATAGAAAATGCTTAAACCAAAAAATGTTGTAATGATCTTAAGACAACAACTGATCTGTCTAGAAGAAAACCTAGAACAGATAAGAAATTTGATGCTGCTGTTGCAATTATGCCAGTTTTTTGCCTTCTGACTGGCCTTGCAAGAAGTTCACGCAGCAAGAAATCAGTCATTGAAAACCGTTCCACTTTGGAGATTCTAAGCTCCAAACCGAATTTTTTCACTTGAATCTGCTTCAAGAAGCATCTATATATAAATTAAAGCAAGTCAGGCTTACCCTAGGATGAACAAAACTGGAAGACGCTCAAGGAATGCACGGAAAAGTAACTATCTAGAATGGTGCGTGATTGTTGCCTTTGTGGATGGGACTTGTCAGCATACAAGTGATGACAACCTGTGTGTCAGTCAATTCCGAGTCATCAAGTTTGTGTGTACAATCATCACTCCTGACAATACTAATATAGATAAGACCAGGCTGGAGCAGTTAGGTTCTAGGATCTGTGTACTTCTAAGATCTCAGACGTAAGTTTTATTGGAGCAAACACGATTAAGAAAATATAAATATGGAGCAAATTTGCATCAATTGCTGGTCAATGTTTTTAGCAGGTTAAATAGGTTGTCAACATTTTGCATTATTTGTTGGGTTGGCTCGTCCTGATTTGTTTGAGCCATCTCAATTAACCAACTGAATCTTTTTCTAGGTTTGGGAATTTTCGCCATTGATGTTTCAGATGATTGAAATGCTTGTTGTCTCCTCAAATGTTGTTGCTTTGAAAGGTATTTCCAAAAGCGAATTAAATTGCTTGTTGTCTCCTGAAATATTGTTGCTTTGAAAGGTGTCTCCAAAAGCTAATTATCTCTTTCAAGGTCTAAAACTTAAATGATCTTACTTTGAGAAAGCAGCCAGTCATTAGTGGAACTTAATCAAACAACATACATTATGTGGGATCACCGTAAAAACCAGTTGTCAGGGTCCATTCCAGATTTTTAGTCTGCAGTGTGCATTTTGTGGGTTGTGCATGCTCTATGCTAAATAACTTGGCTTATTTTAAACTGTTTATTGAATACTTATGGTGCAGTGATGCTAAACACGTCCACCATGATCTCAACGTCCATAGTAACAGTTAGCGTGGTTGGAAGATTCTTAGTGGCTAGGATTTTATACCGTTGACTTTGATATCATTCTTGAGCGTGTACTGTTCAGATTTTTTGACTCAATGGTGTTTAAAAGTTTGATTCCTCAACTGGTTGCTGCTTAGGCACTCAAAATCCATCAAATCCTTTAGATAAAGTATCCAATGGAATTGAAAATTTATGTATTTATCCTATGCTACTGGAATTCTAAGAGTTTCCAATTTCCGTATTTGATCACAAAGCTAGGCTTGTGTGCCACCGGATGTGTTGGAGGCGATAAACGTCTAGTAAACTTCTCCCAAGTTCAACTCTCTTAGAGTGAACAAAAACTTTGAAAGGGCATGAGCACATGTCCGAAATGGCCTGGCTTGTAGCTCCATGTACGTATAGAACAACTTGATTAGACTAAGTAGTAGAAATATCTCATGAAATACTTATACAAACGGTTGAATTTGTGGCATGCCATTTTAAAATACAAATACAGTTACAAAATAAGCAAAGTTAGATGGCCAATATCAAGGTACTAAAGGTTAAATTCTAGTATTACAAAAGGAGAAGCAAATAAGAGCATGATGGGCATCGAATCCATCACTGCGCATCCCCCTAAGTCAGGTTCAAAGGTGATTGTCCAAGTCGGGTTTTGTTTATTCACTAAACAACTTATGTGCAGAGAAAATAAGTAGAACGACTGGCATGCCATTTTTCTATCTTTCATGTAGTTTTTCTATTTTTTACGCAGATAAGCCTACATTTTATATAAAAGAAGAAGAAATAGGGATGAATCCTCGTAGACAAATATTTAAGACAAATGTTAGCCACACAATTGTAAAACGACCATCAGGGTTGACTTTGACACAAGCATTTGTTGTAGCATCACTCATATGCCCATCAAAATCTTACAGTAGCACATCCCTTACAAGCAAATTGGGTGCATTACTCCAGGCTTTAACTCCACCAATCACATCCCTTACAAGCGAATTGGGTACATTACTCCAGGCTTTAACTCCACCAATCATAATGTTTTGATTTGACTATTATTCTACGCTTATCAAAATAGGAAGTGATTACAAATTAGCGATCTAAACAACAGTTTTGTAAAATGGAAAGTAGCCATCGAAAAGGCTCTCAAATTGAAGATAAGATTAGGATATCCAATATTGAATGTCTCAAATCTGGAAATAGCTCTCAAATTGAAGATAAGATTAGGATATCCAATATTGAAGGTCTCAAATCTGGAAATAATCTCCTTATCTGAGACTTGGAAGAGAGAAGAAAGCTTACTGAATCTTTAAAATTTATCAAACTCAATGTCGAATACAAGCTTTTTTGGAAAGCAAGGTTATCTATATTTTGGTAAGCAACATAAGTAATGTTTATTTATGTCATTGCAAAGCATATGAAGAGTTTAATCTAGAATATTATTGCTCCTTCTTGCCAGTGTAGATAAGGTGCCGAGGCACTACAAATTACTGCAAAGCCATGTATCGATTGTTTTCTTTATTTATTTATAGTGTTGTCACCAAATCTCTGTTGTTTCTAGCCCATCCTACTAAATGATATTCACCATTCCCTCTAGAAGCACCAAGAAAAATGCTATTTACATTAGGAATTTTTCTATGCTTTTTAAATACACCATAAATTTTCAATTCATCCTGAACCAAAATGGTTGTTACATTGTCACACCACACCAATATGGTTGTTACCTTAACACACCACACCATCGAGTCCTACTCCCAACCTTTGTGATTCTAAGCGGTCTCGAACTGGAGATATATATATCTGTTTTAAGACTAGCGTGTCACCACTGGATCGGACACCCAGATTTCATAATAATACATGAAATACACATTCAAAATAAACTCTACCAACACTACATCACATACTAATATCTATTTATAAAGTAACACATGCACTGAGTTGTGATTCATTGGTTAATTAACAAGTAAGTGGCAACAACATGAACAATTTCTCCGCGTCTTATGATTTACTACATGCTAATTTGTTTTGACCAAATAGATAGACTAGCAATGTGAGAATAGAATTGTTTAACATGTGAAAAACTGTTTCAATTAATATCATATCTATTAAGCTCTGGTGGGGTTGATGTGCCCGGAGGTTCAAATGCTTCAACCCTGGCTGGTTTGGTTGGGTAAGCCCGGTGGCCATAGTTGAGAAGCAACATTGCTTGCTTCTAATGCACAAAAGAGATAGTAGTTTTTGATGTTTCTTCTTCTTCTTCCACAAAAGAGGTGGTCTTTGATGTTTCTTACTTTTGCTACTTCTACTCTTCCATTTTTTTTTTTCTTTCAAGACTCAGAGCTGCTACTTCTACTCTTTTTTTTTTTTAACATATTGATGTACCTATAACCTGTTTTTGCCTCCAAAAAATTGAACCTCTTGAGTATAGGTACTTCTACTCCCCCCCCTTTTTTTTTGTACTCTTTGTTTTTGCTACTTCTACACTTTTTTTATACTCTTTTTGGATTGCCCGAAGCGCAAACCCTTTCCTTGATGGGTCGTCGATAGTGGGGTTTTGGGCTTGGAAGGCCGAGATGCATCTGAGGCTTGGTTGGACGGTTCAGATGATTTGTCCAACTGTGTTAGGCAGTGTTACAATTTGGGTTTGCAGCGGTCGATCAGTGTTAGAGGTTGGGTTTGCGATCGTTAGCGTCAACTCCACCGTCTAGTAGCGGGGTTGTGTCTTTGGAAGTAGCCCTCTGTTTTTGTGTTGTACCTTACTTCTCTTCGGCGGAGTGATTCAAAGTGATTTAGAGTTCCCAGGTCTACCTTTGTTGCTGCGCTCTTATTTTAGAGCACTTGACTTATTTTTCCTTGCACATGGGCGGAGCTTTTACAAACTTGTGATTCAGATCATTAGGGTTCTTGCAGATTTCTTTAGTTCAAAGCCAAATTTCTTGCTTTAAAGATTGCTTTGGTGCTTATTTGTGGCATCATGGAATAACTTCATGGCAAATGGCATTCCAAAGCAGGATCTTTGAGCCCATGACGCTAGGAAATGCAATTATTGAAGCTTTATGTAACGTTCTTTAACCACCATGACCTAACCAACTAGCTAAAACATCCGGATATTTATGGGAAATCCATCCCACCCTCTTATGGTGGTTTCAGAAAACGTCAAACCAAGATCTACACGAGCGGTCTCCCATGGGCCCATTACAATCCCTCCCACTAGAACTATGCTCGTCTCGAGCATAACAATACCACAGATCACACCATCCAATGGTGTTCAAGACTGGGCCAAGACCATACCTTCCAACTGTATCCAAGTCCATGGAGACTCGAACTCGAGCCCTGCTCTGATACCAACTGTAACGTTCCTTAACCACCGCAGCCTAACCAACTGGACAAAACATCCGGATGTTTATAGGAAATCCATTCTACCCTCTTAGGGTGGTTTCAAGAAATGCCACACCAAAATCTACTCGAGCGGTCTCCCATGGGCCCGTTACAATTACTCGAAAATGGAAGCTTTGCTTGTGATTTGAAGCATCTCTTCCTTCTTTGATATCAAGAATTTATGATGGAGCTTCGGTTTGAAGGTCAATTGAGGTTTTTTGAACTTTATTGCATGTAATGGCAAATGTTAGCACATTTTGTTATAGCGATTAGGGTTTTACTAGAGATAGAAGAGGTACAGGGGTAGTTGACTACTTGCAGAATAGAGAGGCCTGGTAATTATTTTATGCATTGATGTAGGAAAAATTTGCTTGCCTTTAGGCTACCTACGATTGCAAGATAAACCTTGAAGGCCTAGAATCAGTTTGCAATTTTGCAACAATTGTAGCTGTTCATGAAATTGGCCATTCACTCCTTTCTTGTGGAAAAAAGAAACTTGGATATGGTTTTACTCTTCTTCAGAAGTATTGCTTTAAACCCCTTCTTGTAGATGCTTTGTTTGCAGATCCCTTGCACAAAGGGGATGGCTAGCTGTGTGTATCTTTCTGTTTTCCATTTCTAACAGATTTAAGGGCAACCCACAATTTTTTTAGTTTTTTGCATATCAATGCACTTATAATCTATTTTTGCCTCCAAAAACTTGAACCTTGTCTCCACAAACTTTAGCTTGTCTAGCTATACTTGGCGAGTATTCTTAAATAGAAATAGAATGGTTTCAAGGCCTTTCTGGCTTTTGGAAAGAAGTCCATGCAATTATAATGTTGGTGATGACATAAAATTGCTACAACATCCTCGCTTAATGTAATCCCAACGAATGAACATGAGGATCTCATTCGAAATGCTCGGTTTCGCTGGGGAGCTCTTCTATGGTGACTCGATAACAATGAGGAATGGAACAATCCCATCATCCGTGCCTATAATTTTGGAGAAGATAGACAATTGCTTGGTGATCAGCTTGGCCTGCGTCAACTTTTGTGAAAATATCGCGTCTGGCGCATTTTTGAAACTGTTATGACTATGTACTTCCTCTCTACATATGTTAATATAATGAATTTTCTTTCGTCTAGAGCATTTTTATTAATTTGTACCTATGTTTAATATTCTGATTTCAGTTTCATTTAGTGTTATTTCACTCATAGTTGATTGTCATCTAATTAGCATAGCTTGCTATCTAATTATCATAGTTTGCTATCAAATTATCTAATCATCATAACATGCCATGCCACAAATGTGCCCACGCTTTGCGTCACCACCCATATGTCTCCTTGGAAGAGCTTCATCCTCGTAATTGCAATTTAGAATTGAGACCTTACAGAAACTGTTTCCAAGAGGAACATCATGGCACACTGCTTTGGGATCCAGATCTTCGATTTTACATAATCCTACTCGGCGCTTTAAATTTGCAGTTAACATATAGCATTCTTCTCCGACACTGATAGAGGAACAGAAAGAACTAATGGGCATGAATGAATTCAAGAAGAGAACAGACTGAAAGAAGAATAATAGAAGAAAAAACTGAAAGAGAAGGCGGTGAATGAAATTAAGCAATCATCAACTCAAGCGAATTCAACTTCAAAAAGGAACTCACCACAGTTTTGGCGACATGGTAAGGCGACTATGAATGCGGTCGATTTGAGGCCCAGCGTTCGATTCGAGGCGCAACAGCCGACCAGTCGATTCGTTGGAGGGCGTTTCTTGAAAATAAGGAAGTTAATTTTTAATGAAATTATCATTATAAAGAAATTCAAATTTCAAAATGCAAATGAGCGGGATAAGCAATTATCTTAGGCGAGATAATTAAAAAGAGGCGAAAATTTAAAATCGCGGAAATAATATGATGGCTTAGATTATGTACCCAAACATATAAGTTTGAACTTGAAATCCACTTTTATAACATCTCGCCATACCTGCAGCTCTATGGCTTCTCGAGGAGGAGGCGCTAGAAGTGGGTGAGGCGGTAAAGGTGAGCGATCAACCAAAGCCACACCAGACACAGTGGAGATTGTCGAAAGCACTAAGATGCCAAGTGGTTCAGGTAATGTCTAGCTTGTTTTTAGTTGGTTTAACCGTTTCTTGCTTTTTTTTACCGTTCCTAGATGTTTTTTACTCTTTGTCAGCTGTTTCTTTCTCAATTGTTTAGCTTGTTTTTAGCTGTTTTAACTGTTTCTAACTTGTTTTTAGCTAGTTTCTAGCTGTTTCTAACTTGTTTTTAGCTAGTTCCTAGCTGTTTCTTGCTCGTTTTAAGGTATTTCTAGCAATTTTTAAAAATGTTTGTAGCGTTTTTTAACTGTAACTATTATTCCTGTTAGAAGTTTCTGTGTTTATCTTCAGATTATTATGAAGTTTCTCTGATTTTTTCATATTCCTTGACTGAAGTTATAGGCATTTAGTAGTTATCGTGCACTTAGTAGTTATTAGGCATTCTGTAGTTACTAGTCACAATAATGATATGAAAGTCCATTAAGCTGGCGTCTAAAACATCAGAATGCGATTCTTGGAAATGCGCCTGGCGCGATTTGGTTATTTCACACATTTCTTTTATTATGTATTAAAAAAGATACGTTTTTATAGTGTTTCTATATATATTAGACTTCGAATACAACAGTAAGATATTAGAGTGCATTTCTCTGAAACGCGCCTAGCGCGATTTCGATATCTATCATTGTGTTTTTTCACAAGAGTGAAGCCGCAACCTAAAAGAAAATCACAGCAAAACGCACATTCGTCCAAAAGGATGAGGATAGATGAAGACGTGCATGTAACAGACTTGCAGGATGTGTTAACGTTAGATACTTCATCTGCAATAATAACGGCTCAGGTAGAACCTCCATGCCAGGAAGAAGATCTTGTAGAGGGGTCTGAATGGTATGTAGAAATTTTCAAGACCAGTGGAAAGACAGACCTATTCTTCATGTCTAGGGTTAGAAAGACAGATCCAAGCAGGGTATTCTGATCACTTGCGAAGAATAGGATGATTCCTACTATTCAGTGCTGCTTGAGGTGGGGGCGAAAAATAAGAAGACTTTGAAGAAGATAATGCGGTGCAGTGCCAACGCATTTAAGGAGTCTACATTAAGAACAAAGGAGTTAGCTGACACATTGTTTCAAGTTTGGATGGACAGCTGGTGAGGCTTTGTCGCCTAAGAAAATATCCGAAGGGCTGTCGATTGTACGAAGAGGCATTAGCGCAAGGCCCCCAAGTAGCTTGTTCTTGCAAATACTGAAAGATAAGGAAGATGTGACTTCCAGGGGCAGGGATACACATTTGCCATCAGCATCACTCACAAGCAATGACGACAAGGCCAGGCATCTAGAGGCCATGAGCAAGCTGAAGAAATATGCTGATAAGTATCCACTCGGACTTAGCTTCACGCATCCCATCCACGTAGATAAATTGTTCAGGTCTACAAAAGCTATATGTGTTAGCAGAAGATTCGACAAGCAGCACTCATTAGAAATTGCAATTTCCATGATTAACAATCCTGGACAGGTGCCAATGCCTGCTGATGTAGTACCTTATGATACGAGAACATGCAAAGTTCTAATATGGAACAAGCTAGAGGATTTTATCGAGGAGCCAGACATCCAATTCATGATCATAGATGGCCAACACTCCATAGAGACTCAAAAGACTCTGGTTAGACAAGCCAGCACAATGGGAAGCACCCAATTTGTCAGGGTATATTATTTCAGGAATTGCCGATTCCTAAGCAGACAAACGATCGCGGCTGAGCTTGCCGAAATCAGTGTTCTGATCACCGACATGGGAAAGACATTCCTGTACAAGAGGTACGTCGTGTTCTCTCTTTTCATATTCCGTAGAGTTTGAAATCGCGCCAGGCGCGATTTCTCTATCGTATCTGATTAAGGAAATCGCGCCTGGCACAGTTTGTATTATTTTTATTCTTATAGGATCCTCGACTACTTGTTAGATTTTGAAATAGGAAATAGTATTTCTCCAAGTTTGAAATCATGTCAGACGCGTTTTCTTTGTTCGGAGACTATCATGCTTTCTGGATCAAACTACTTAAGGAAGTTGTCTGTGAATATGCAAATCGCGCCTGGCGCGATTTATGTAATCTGTGTTGTTGAAGTTTAAATACTTAAAGCACGATATAATACAAAATAGCAAATCGCGCCTGGCGCACTTTCGCTAATACTGAGCTTTAATTTTTTTACGTTTCTTGTTTGAATTTTTAACATTATATTTCTTGCAGCCCATACGTAGAGCAGTTGCGGCACGCACATAACCAGTGCATAGAATATAAGAAACTGATGCCAACTAAACAAGGCCAATCCAAAATCGCAGAATTCAAACTGCTCGAGAGGACACTATGCCAGACCATTATACAGGACACGAGTAAGGAAACCAGGTCCAAGAAAAAGAAAGCAGATGATAAAGGAGATGGCTCGAAAACTCAAGCAGTGCCCCAGAAAGACGCATGCAAAATAATATTTTCGTCCGATGCGGTCTGGGAGAAATGGAATGAGTTTTGGGATGCATATACGGAAAGAAACTGCCCGATTCACCGGCAGATTTCCTCCTGTTGACACTTCCATCTTCGACATCAGTATCACAGAGATGAGGAAGGCACAAGGCTTAGATGATTCAGAGTTGATATATGTGCTGGATAGGTGCATCAATAAAGAAGTTCTGTACAAGAATACCTTTTCTGCAGAGGACAGGACATCATTCGAAGAAGCATGCGATGAGCTAAAAAATATACGCGTCCTGAAGAAGGCAGTTGGAGAAGAATTACAGAAGCTTACAAACGAGGTAGCATTGTCAGAGGTAGGCATGATGGAGAAGTATAAAGCAACACTAGATGACCTCAAGAAGTACGTTTTCTGGTCGAAGGACTTTCTGAAACAACATAAGTCTAAAAATGTTGTACATTTAACCGGGCTTCACACGAAGGTGTCATCAGATTTGAAAAGAAAAGTTGCTTTGGAGAGGCACACGCCATCAGATGAATTGCCGGTGAACTCAGTTCCAAAAATAAGATCTCTCATGTGCTAGTCGTCATGATAGCCGTTGTAGAAGATTCGGAATATGAAAAGCTTAAGGGAAAGCCAAGAGGCGAACTGGCATGGCAGTGCAGTCGCATTGATGAGCCCCTTATGAACAATGTTTCTATGTTGAGGATGAAAAGCTTAAGAGCAAAAAAGACGAGGAAGAGGAAGAGGAAGCAGTGGAAGAAAGACACCCCCTTCTTGCACAGCACATCAAGTATGAGAAGCTGACGACAGGGAAAGGAAAGTTAAACAAGAATGGTTTCTCAATGACCCTAGCCCAGTATCTGATTGATGCATTTTGTCAGTTAGAAACAACTTGCTGGGAACTCCATCTTGGAGGGTATGTCGGTCGGGAAGCCTTGAAGTTCAACAGGAAATGCCAAAGCGTTGTCTCAAATGATCAAGGGAAGGATTTCCTAGAGCTTTTCTATGAAAAGGTGTTGGAGCTAGCACCTAGAGGTCCAATGGGTAAAGCTTTTGAAGCCGTGGCTTCGAGCTCTAAGTTCGAGGTACCGCCAGACCTTCAAGCTGAATGAGAGAAAATGCTACAGAACTATACAAGCTTGCAAATGGATTTCGACAATGTCTGTTACTCTTCTCACAACGCCTCAAAATGAAGAGCCTCAAAAGGTAAATGAAGAGCCGCAAAATGAAAGATCCTGAAAATAAAGAGAAATCAGACAACAAGGATGAAGACAACTCTGCAAGTTCAAGCGAGGTTAGCTTAAAGAGTAATGAAGTGTCAACAGTAGTTCAGACACTAAGTGGTGTGATTGATACTTCTGACAGACCAAAGACGATTCAAAATAAGGAAGCAACACAAGACGAGAACATGGGGGTTGATGAAGACGAAAGGTACTGTCTCCTAGATCCTTCTTGAATTTGCCTTTTCTGTGTTTGTGAATGTCTTTCTATGTTTGTATTATATAGTTTAGCAAAAACAAAGAAGACTGCAACCACATACATCCACAACAATATAATAAAAATAATATTACTGAGACTGTTACAGAGCTTTAGCGATAGAATGATCCTACATCACCCTCCTCACTCACATTCTTCACATTCTTCATCCCGACATATTGGTCCAGTTATTTCTTCAATCATGAACAAATGGTGCTCTCGATTCCATATAAGATGGATCACCACTTCGAAAGGATCCGGGTAATCACGTGCATGATTCATAGCGACAACTTATAACCACATTTCCATGGGTATTTGAAGCCGACGGCACCTACAGAGGTCTTCAAGAGTCATAGCAAGTAATGGTATCTCGTTCATCAGCCATCTGCCCTGTCTTGCCACAAAATAATGCATCTCTATTTATATCCTGCCAGCATTATTGATCGTATAGATACATACAATTATTGGCGAGCATTATTGGATATGGTGTACTTTCCATATATGGCGCATGCTTGCCAACTTGACCACCAACTTTATTCGTTTTTATAACCACTAACCTAATTAAAAGGAAATCGCGCCTGCGCGTTCTAATTTTTTTTTAAGCATATATTAATTGGTGAATATTTGTTGACTTCTAGGTGAATACAAATCGCGCCTGGCACGATTTGATTATTATAGTTTTCTTACCTTATATGTTTTTATTTACTTTCCGGATTCCAAAACAATAATAGTCTTTGATTTGAATGGTGTGCTTTGCAAAACGTTGCCGAAGTCAAATTTTGATCCGAAGTGGTATGAGCAGAAACCCCTGGAAACACGTACGAAATTGGTTTTCCATGGCCTCATCTGAAGGAGATGTTGGACGAGGCTTTTAAGTTATTTCGATGTGCTATTTGGTCGTCTATGGAACATAGAAATATACAAGATGTTTTGCAAGTTGTACCCGAATTGCACAGAAGTTGGTTGACTATCGGGGATCAAAGTAAGTGCCTTTCGTATAAGAACCCAAAGGATCCTATAGGTAAACCTATATTTGTGAAATGCTTGAACACAATGATGGATGATCTGAGTATAGAGGATAAGGAAGACATCATCATCGTTGATGATGACACCTTGAAGTGTTTATTCAATCAGTCATAGTCGCTAAATCCACCATCCTATCATCCAAGCAATTTTAAAACATATGACTTTCAACTTCATTTTGTCAGTATCCTACAAGCTATACCATTCGGAAAATCGGCGCATGCCATACAGATTACCCACAGCTCGATCGAACAAGGGAAATTGACCGGTCACTTGAAAAGATTGTCTTAGAAAAGGATCTATTTTGATATTTGTATACTGAAAAATATGCCATATACTTGTACTTTACATGATGATATAAATGATATTATTTACTTGTACAGTTATGTTGCAGTGTTTTTTAAGCTCTTGTTGTCCAACGGTTATATATTAATTTCATCAACTTGTGTATTATTATGTACATGTATGTCGAGTCAATCGCGCTAGACGCGAATTACAGTTGCAAATCATTGTTTTTAGAGCCCGCTTGCTGATGTACTTGTTAGTTTCACTTCACAAATTTTGTTGTGGTCCGTGAGTATGATCAAAGTATACATTTATTTTTTTCTGTTGCCTATTTTATGGTCACAATATGGTTAAATAACATCAGATTTTACAATTTTCATCAAAACCAACACAAAATACCGCTTCTATGGCAAAAAATGAGTGCAGTAAAAAATGTCGTTAATGCTTTAATGTGGCCTATAATAAGCCTATACGGCGCGATTTTGGACCAGACATAATCCCAATTTAATTGAATGATGGTTACAAGTTAACTGATAACTTGGACCTTTGTCTTCGATTATATACATGTAAGTATTCTGTAACTGACTTTTCCATATGATCGAGCACTCGCGATGTGGAGCTCATCATTGTCTAGAAGAGGTCATGGAGACAAGCAAGAGAACGTGAACCTTGTTGAATCTAGTGGTTGGCAAGCTTAGTTATCTATGTTTAAAACTTTGAAAGCCTTAAGCTGGTATCTTGAAACTTTTGTTTGTCTAGTACATTGCTGGGCTATTTTAATATTTTGGATTGGATTCTAATGTTTTGAAATTCTTGTTTGGTTACTTTAAATGTTTTGGATTGGATTCTAATGCTTGACATTTGTTAATGTTGCTCAAAACTTTTGGCTCTTTAATGTTCAAGATAGTCAATGTAATTTAGAATAATGTATCGCTGGACACATTTATCTTGATATGCGTGAATATAACATAAGCATTAATTTAAATCTTGAAATTCACCTCTGATTCAAAATAAAGAGTTCCAAAAAAAAAAAAAAAAAAATCGCCAGATATTTATAAAAACAAAATGAATGCATACAAATATTCGCCATAAAAACTATACCTCGTTTTCTCTATATTAACCAACATTTTTATATCTTTAATGTTAAAAAAAGAAAAAAAATCATCCCTCCCTTGGACCTCGCCTCGCACTCCATTAGGATTTCCCATCGTTACTGGCTTTTGGAATCTTGACCACAATAGCGATCCTATTTATTTGGACCTCGGTCCATGCTCCATAGAGATTTCCATCATTTACTTTTCGGCCTACACATCGTTTGTCGCCTCATCAAATGGATTGACCTTCCCACTATTATTTTCGGAACATGCCCATCCAACTTGCCTTGAACCGGACCCCTACCTCGAATCTGGCGCACGATTTGGCTCGACTATGCGTTGAACATGGCTTTATCTATGTTCTGTTAGCATATTCTACTTAAGCTTTTTCTCTGAGTTTATTTACCTGAGTATGAAATAGGATAGTACTTAGATCATTTAAGTTCTTTTTTTTTTTTTGAAGAACTTTCTCGATAAATTAAAAGAATAACAATGGTACAAAGTGAGAGTGAAGAGGAAGAGAAACTGCCCCGAAGAGGCAGCGATACCTCACCACCCCGTCATCTCCTCAACAAGTACTGAACAAAATACCCGTCAATATCTACAATCCCCAGGAAGTCTCGCCAGATGGCGAACTTCCGCTCTGCCAACCCCGGAAATAACAGAAAGCTCTGGAACAGTCTGTACCTCAAATGGGGAATCACGGAGGCTGAAGGCTGCTGAACCCCCTGAAAAACCCACAACCGCCGCCGTCTCCAGATTAGCCATACAAGCCAGGCCACACAGAGGTGCAAGGCTTGCTTGCGCAATAGAGGCCAAGCACCTGGATACACATGCAGCAACAACTGATGGCTGGTCAATCGAACCCGGAACCGAGCCCGGACCTGGTGTCAGGCTACCTGCAAGTGGGGGCAAAGGAACAGACAATGCTCCACCGTCTCACGACGAAGACCACAACAGGGGCACAGAGGACTCACCCCCGGCCGAAACCTGCTCACCAGGGCATTCACCCTGATACACCGGTGCACCACCTGCCACAGGAGCAC
>JAANSK020065131.1:0-16877 GCA_011763485.2 Isoetes engelmannii | reverse complement strand
ATCCTTTTCCCCGGAATAGCCCATAGCTTATCCACTGCTGCCTTTTCGAGCATGGCCCGGACCTCTTGTTTTTCAAGCGGCCATGTACTGCCAACGCCCCATCTGATTGCCCACGCCTGCAGGCCTCTACACCAATCTGATGTTACCGTTGCTTGACGGGATAGCCGTCTAGTGTCTTGTGCCATGACCCTATTATAGAAATTGATTGCCTGGTATAATCCTTCAAGTTCCAGTGGAAACATTCCTACTTCTGCCAGCATTATAGCATATGGGATCTGTGATCTGATTCCTAATTCTTCTTTCAAGAATAGCTTTTGGACTGCTTCGATTTGTCTCCACATCCTAGATGAGATACCTGCTCCCCAGATGGGGACACCATATAACACTACAGTTTGGACCAGGGATTTGAATAAAATTTTCTTCAAGCTCCAATCAGTAAGAGAAGCTTTGCTACACTTCGCCAACATGCTGTATAAGGCGGCTTTTCCTCCCGAGGCTCTCCTGTTTATGCAATTTTTCCAGCTATAGTTAGAAGAGATGTCAATTCCCAAGTATTTATAGGACTCAACGGTCTCCAAAATCTGCCCCATATATGTGAATACTGTTCTATCTCGGGTGCCAAATACCATAATCTTGGACTTTGAGAGATTTACCTTCATCTTCTTTTCCTCGCAAAATAGCTCCAGATTGTTTAGATGTTCCTGTAAGGTTGTCTTCTTGCTTGCAATCAAGACCACATCATCAGCATATAAGAGAAGCTGCACTACATATGCGCCCAGCTTGGTTCCTACGAGTGATCTGGCTCTCAACCAGTCATCAAGCTCGTCTATGAAGATTCCAAACAAGGTTGGAGATAGAGGGCAGCCTTGGCGAACCCCAATGGTGCTTCTTATCTCTGTATCCAAATCCCATGATACTCTGATTAGTACCTCTGCATACAGCTGTGAGACCGCCTCTCTAAGTTCCTAAGGGACACCAATTCGGGCCAGCCTATCTCCAAGCTCATTTCGTTGGACCATATCAAATGCCTTCGTGAAATCAATGAATGCTAAAAACAGTGAAGCATTGGGAGCCTTTGCTTTTTCTATCAGTGTTCTAAGCGTGAGTACATGATCCAGAGTGCTATGCTGATTTCTGAAACCAGCCTGTGGTGAGCGAACCTTCTCATGTTCAGCCCATGAGCTCAATTTACTTTCAAGAAGGCTGCCTAGTAATTTAGAGAACACGCTTCCTATGAGAATGGTTCTGTAATTACCTGCATGCGTCTTGTCTCCTCCCTTATGAATGGGATGTACCCGGTTGATCCTCCAATTGGATGGCAGCCCTTGAATGAGACTCTTATTTAAGAGATCTGTCAGATTGTCTCCACCCCATTTAAAGAGTTCTACACAGAGACCATCTGCATCATGTGCTTTGTTGTTTGTTGTTTTTGATAGGACTTCTCGCACCTCTGCTACAGTAAAAAGATCCTTAGTAGGAGCCATTTTCGGCATGCTATTTGCACCTTCTATTTCATAAAGAGATCTGACTAGATCAATAAGTGCCTCATTTTCTGATACTGGTTGAGCTAAATTACCTTTTAAAGTGTTCCAGAAACTTTTGGGATGTCTACTTAGCTGCTCAGATAGTTCTGATTGCCTTTGAGCATAAAAAGCCCGCTTTTTGTTCCGGATGAGACGCCTATACCATTTGGGTTTACAGATGCAGTTCTGTTGTAAGCTATTCCTGGCCTCTTGACATTCCAAGTCCCACCATGAATTGCATGGTTTACCTCTAACATATTTTCTTGTCAGACCAAAAGCCTTTGTTGCTGCAGTGAATACAAGCTCTTGGAATTTCCTTGCATCTATTTCTAGGTCTCCAGACCATATAGCTCCAGCAAGCAGCTCTTCTACATGGTTTTGGTACGCCATGTGATGTCTGTAATCTACTTTCAGCCTTGGATGGAAATGGGGTGCTTTTAGTTCAGATTTTTCATGTGCTTTAAGCACTAAATGCAGAGGTGCATGATCCGATTCAGGAAGATGCTCACCAATAGAAAAGTCTACTTTGCTATCTTTGTTTCTGGCTAAAAGATAATCAATGATACTGGCTCCTGCATGATTCTGATATGTGAACTTACCGGAGTCTTGAAACGGGCTGATTCCGTTTATAACTTTCAATTGGCAGATTGTACTAAGCTAAGTAATCTTTGATCCATCTCATTAGAAATCAGATTTGCTGATCTTCTATTGTATGCAGTGTCTTCCAATTCATCCAAATAAACATTTGCCAGATCATTAAAAGCCTTTGCTTGTTGGCTGCACGTGCGCCCATTGAAATCTCTTGCTACAAATAGTTCACCCTGTGATGCGTATTCCAAGATGTCTGAACATAGATTTTCAAATGGATTTTCCTTATGCCTGTTGTATATGTGTGAATTCTCTGGTGCAAAATAGCATGCTACAAGAAACAGTTGCCCCCAAATCCCATGCATACGGATCCATATATATTGATCGTTTTGGTCTTTTTTTAATACCTGGAATTCATATGAAGAGCTAGCTCTCTTGTATATGGCAATGCCTCCAAAACCCCGCCCTACTCCCATTGTTTTCTCATTCCAAACTTGATCCAGAGAAACAAAAGCGTTCATGTCTGGGGGAAGACGACATTGATGGATCCATGTTTCAGTGATACACAGAAGATCTAGATTTTTCCAGATTTCAGCTGTTGCATTTAACTTGGCTTGGGTTAGTCCATGTGCATTCCATAGATTGATTCTCAAAGCCCCTGCATCCTATTTATATTTTCTGTTTGTAATAATTGCCTTACCACTTTGATCAAGGTATGCTACAGTCCTCTTTCTCTTGCTTCTTTTACTTTGCTCCATTCTTGCTTTTGGATTTCCAAATGCCCTGGTGTAAGGTCTCGGTCCAACCAAATCTTCTCTCCCTTACCCGGGACGCTCCTGTTGTGTAATACACAGTCTCTAGCTTCTTTTGTCTGGAATTTGACTAAGGTTGGGCGGGTGTATGAACCGGGTTTTCCCAATCTGCGAGCAGATACATGAAGAGGATCATGTAGATGCATGGTTTCTAAGAAAAATCTTCTCACAGTATCTATTAAGTCTTCTCCTTCATATTCATGTAGGCCGGATATCTTCAGATTGTTGGCCCTGACTTCTTGATCTATCTGCTCTGATGATACCTCGGCATGGTGTATTTTCATTTGTTCTTTAGTGGTTTCTGCCACCAAAGATGCTAGCTTGGTTTCCAGAGATGCAATCTGTGCCTTAAAATCTGTAGAGGGTTTTTGTAAATTTGAAGATAATTCAGCATTTTGATTCTTTAGATTGGTGTTTTGGGCCACCATTTCATCCAAAGTCCCCCGGATGCCTTCTACCTCTGATCTAAGGTTTAAGATTTCCTGCTTCAATTCAATCATAACTGCCAACAGACTAGCAGAATCCCCTTCGTACTCGGCTTCATAGCCTTTTTTCGCTTTTGGGGGCATCCCCCTTCTACGAAAAAGAAAAACCTGTAAGTTGTTCTTTGTCGCCCAACAGTCGTTCAAACGTCGCGCTCCAACAGCCGCTCCAACATTATGCACATCAGAGGTAGAAGACACACACCGTACATGATGCATATGATGAGACTTGCACTCATCCACTTACCATTTGATAGTAGCCAGTGCGTACATGATGCACATGATGAGACTTGCACTCGTCCACTTACCACCTGATGGTAGCTAATGGGTTTTGAATCCTGAAACAATACACCCCAAGTTCAAAGTCTAACTACTAGACCACCAGCACAATGGAACAGTACACCCCAACTTCAAAGTCTAACTACTAGACCACCAGCACAATGGAACAGTACACCCCAACTTCAAAGTCTAACTACTAGACCACCAGCACAACTATACTTTGAAATTGACGAAATCAATGACGTCTCCCAAGTTACAGTGTAAGCCCTGGCTGAACAGAAGAGCGTCCACAAAAGATACATAACACGACAATAGAATGCCTAAGGGTAGAAATGCCCAATGCTAGCTTTTCAATCACAAATTTGGGATTTCAATTTTGTTCTAAAAGTAATCCTTTCAAGAATTGAACGAGGCCCTTGTGCAAGTTCAAAATCCTTGGATTCTTTTTAGGCTGGTCATAGGAGACGGATGTTTATCTTTGTCCAATACTTTTAGCGACCATAACATATTTGCAAAGTTACCCTCTATTTGATTCATTTATCTTGGATGACCACTGATCGAACAGAAGATTACAAATACATCTGAGCACTACAAATACATCTAAGCACGCTAATGAAAAGGCCTTTGCTCTGGCCAAACTTGTCTTACATATATTTCTATATTCAGGGACCACAAAATACAATTTCAATGGGGGTTTCCAGGTTCTCCTCTTCATGCCCAATAACAAAATAGCTTAGAGACTCGTAATCATTGCCAAACTCCAAAATCTGAAGCAATCAAAGGCTTGGAACATGAACTATGCAAGTGATCTTGCCCACCATTTAGAATTCCATACTTGGACAATCAAAAGGATCCAAAAATAAGAGTAGATAAAGCCTGTATATAAATGTTGTTATACTGTGTAAGCTTGCTGTATAGTGTCAATGTCCAGACCTTTTAACCTCACGACAGATTCCACATGTCCTTTGAGGGTATGTAGCTCTCTCAACCTATCACCAAAATAATGGTACCAAATTAAGGATAGAAGAAAAAAGTGGAAAATACATGCACCTGTGTGATGGACTCAGGCACACATACTCACACACAATATTTCAGATTATAAAACGTTTACCTCGCTATCTCAGCTCGTCTTCTAGCTTGCTCTGCCATATCAGGGCCCTCCTTATGAACTGTTCTCTCAGCAGTCTTCACTTCCAAAGGCTGCAGCCCATGCAAAGTACGTTGTGCCTGAGCCCACTTCACTTCTCTTGCTTCCTTTCCAAAATCTTTTTGCCTTGTAAAGGCCGTCTGAAATGCAGAAAATGGTTTCTTAGTTCTTTCAAATACACCCAAACGGCATTTATTCCACGATTCTCACCCTTTGCTCCAGCATCAAATCCCAGGCCCTTTGACTGAGGATGTAGCGCACAACAAATTTAATTGGATCAAGTGGCATATACGTGACTAAGCTGTATAACCAAATAACACCAGCCCAACCCCAGCTTATACCTTTCACAAAGGCAAAACCCCAGTTTGCATAGACTGCAATCAACGTGGCAACCTGCAAACATAGAATAATCCTTTAGCATGTCTTCAGATAAACTTGAAGCCAGTATTCCTCAGTGAGAATTATACTAGTTGAGCTGCTACAAAAGCTGCGAGAAGGAGAAGACCAGGACGCTCCACAAATGACCAGCTCCTTGATCTTGTCACAAATATTAAAGCCTGGCTTATTATGCTGACTTGTAAATATATTGCAGAGTGAAGCCTATGCGGGTCTCCACTCAAGCTTTTTACTCCAAACTTGTCCTGAAGAGTTCAAAATATTAAATAACGATAAAGTAAAACATCTGACAGAGAGAAGAACAAGTAACAATACTCACTTCAAAAAAGTTTGTTTTATCTGCCAGCCAGTAAAATATGACAGTCATCACTGCAAGGTAAGTACCAAGAACAACACCAGTTGCAAATATCTCTCCTAATTTCCAGCTATCTGGTAGAGGAGATGGTTTCACACGGTCCTTGGAGATGGTCATTATCGTCCCTAAACAACACAGTTTCAACTACTAAATATTGGGAATAAAGCTCCAGCCATTGACAATGAACAGGAAGGGGGGCTCCACATACCATCATTCAAGATTGCAATTATAAGAACCATAAAAGGTGGAAAGTCAAATTTCCAAATCAAAGCCAACAGCATAAACCCAAGCTGCAAAAAAGATCAAACCGTTAATCGCAGAGATTAAGTCAAAGAAGGTATACATTTCTTGATGAGATGCTTACCACAATACGTATTGTTATGGAAACAGCATATATCTGCAAAAGAAAGTTGATGTTGTCAATGCAGTGATCAATGAAAAATATACAAACCACCAAGACCAAGTCCTACAGTATAGTTTTTCATTCTTTGGAAAATCGCACGACTTGTTAACACCGCACTAATAATGACACTGAGGCCAGGTTCAGTCAACACAATATCAGATGCACTTCTAGCTGCATCTGTTGAATCTGCTACTGCAATACCAATATCAGCTTTCTTCAATGCTGGAGCATCATTGACACCATCACCAGTCATCCCACAAATGTGTTTCTTTTGTTGAAGGCGTTTCACAATTTCATATTTATGCTCTGCAAAACACACAATAGATCCTTCATATGTATGCGTAATAAATAATTCTTGTCTACATAGCATTGAAATTGCACCTGGAAATACCCCAGCAAAGCCATCTGCCTTTTCGATGAGTTCATCAATAGGCAAGCCTTCAAATGCATCATCTCTGTTCCCGAGCAAAGATGAAGAGGGGTACATATTTGTACCCATACCAAGTCTCCTACCAGTCTCTTTTGCAATTGCAAGTTGGTCACCTGTTCAACAATGGTAATAAGACAACTACTCGAATATGACCACAACTTACATTAGCTTTAAGGAATGATCACATGATATAAACAAACCTGTAATCATTTTCACGTTTACACCAAGGTTTAAAGCCCGGCGGATTGTTTCAGCGCTGTCATGGCGAGGAGGATCAAATAATGGCATTAAGCCTACAAATGTCCAAGGCCCACCAGCGCTTTCTTTAACACCTTCTGGGACATCCTGAAACAGAGAGATAAAAGGATAAATGAGATTTCATGTGAAAAAGGATCCGGAGACTTGTCTTCCAAATCAAAAGATCAAGATTCCTGCCTGAAATGCAACTCCTAGAGAGCGCAGTCCACGCTCAGCAAACTTATCAATTATTGCATGAACCCTTTGTGCAATCTGAGCCTTGTTATGTGCAAGCTCCAGAATCTTGGAAGAGGAAAAGCCATTAGCCTGTATGCTAAACTACTTTATTAATAACCCCAGCAATATACCTGTTCTGGTGCACCTTTGCTAGCCCTATGCATCTTTCCTTCACTGTCGATGTATGTAAGTGCAGTACGTTTATCAGTTGGGTTGAATGGAAGAAAATGGACAGCCTCAATACCTGCCCGAGCCTGATTTCCAAGATATAGAAAGATCAGCATTCTTTTGTACATCAAGATATTTAACCAACCTATATAACATACTAACTTCTTTAGGATCAGCAAGAGTTCCAATAACAGCAGCATCTATGGCATCTTGATTCTCCATCCTTGATGCTCTTGCCGCAAGCAAAAGCACGCTATCTTTATCATAACCTTTAGCGAAAACCTGCTCATGGGTAACATTGCATTTTCAGAAAATCATAAGATGTGATGATGATGATGATATCTGTATAGCAATAACAATAATGAGTCCACAGTGATCATCAAACATACCTCCACAAGGTTCTTGTCCACTGTAAGTTTATTCAACGTCAATGTTCCCGTTTTATCACTACAAAGAACATCCATGCCTGCCATTTCCTCAATGGCTGTCATCCTTTTAGTAATTGCTCCCTGTAAAGGCAAATAAAAATGTCAGCAATGCATTGGAACTACAGCCAAGTACGTAAAGGATAAATGCTAACCTGCTGTGAAAGACGATGAGAACCTATTGCCATTGTTACAGATAACACAGTTGGCATGGCAATAGGAATACCACCAATCAGTAAAACAAGCAAGTTATCTATGCCTGCACGATATGTACGATTCTGTATTGGATACATCACAATGATTTCAACCAGCATTCCTATTGCGATGCAACAAATGCAAAAGTTCCCAATCGCGGTAAGAACCTGCAAAACAGGCATGGGCTTTCAATATCCTACTGTATGTTAGAGATACCAGTATGTGATTCAACTTCAAACCTTTTGGAAATGTCCAACTTGATTTGTGGTGTCCACAAGATGGGCAGCTTTTCCAAAAAATGTGTGTACACCTGTACCAATAACAACAGCTTCAAGTTCACCTTGTTTGCATGTAGACCCGGAATACACCTCATCGCCAGGATTTTTTGTAACAGGCAGTGATTCACCGGTTAAAGCAGACTGCAAAAGTCACCATCTGGGTCAGCTTCCAGAAACAATATAGCAGAAAACCCTTAAGTTGAGTACCTGATCAATTTTTAAGGGGTCTCCTTCAAGCAGACGTGCATCAGCAGGCACAATATCACCCAACTTTATGCTTATTATGTCTCCAGGGACCAGTATGACAGCATCTTGTTCACCCCACCTTCCATCTCGTAAGACCTATCAGCAGTCAACAAAGTATTATTTTATGGCATCTCGTAATTAAGATTTAGGCATTCCACAGTGAGCCAACCTTTGTTTTTGGGGCAAGTCTTGCCATTAAAGAAGCAGCTGCATTTCCAGCATTGTTTTCTTCAATGAAGCTTATGGTGGAGTTTATCACCAGTAACGTTATAATCCCAACGAAATCTTGCCAGTCTGGAGGCCTATTCTGTATGTTTTTCACAAAGAAAATAAATAAATAGTGAGCCAAGAATTAGGCAATTATGGTTCTAAGGAAGATTAATATAAGATCTCCTGGAAGTGTTCCTATTGATTCCTTACTGTTAAGCTAGCATATTGACGTGGAAAAAAGAATGTGAAATTAAAAGCTTAGCTTACATCTCCATTTGCCAAAGCTATAGCCATTACTGCAGCAGCTTCCATTACCCATGATAAAGGATTCCACATGAACCCGAGAAACTTCAAGAATTTGCTCTCCTGCAAAAAAGAAAGATTTTAGAACAGGGAGTAAATTTGATAGAGCTAACAAAACAAAAGAAAGGGCATCAAGTACCGTCTTCTCTTCCAACTTGTTGGCTCCAAAAATTCGCAAACGCTCCTCCCCGTCTTCTGTGGTGAGACCCTTCCTCGTGCATCTTAGCTGCTCAAAAACTTCTTCAATAGGAATGTTTTCCTGATATGGAAGACAAGAAATTAGTCAGTTACTTCTGGTCGAATTCAAGGATATATACAGCTTAAACAGAGTTCATCCTACTCCAGAATTTATTAAACAACCAATCTTATGTCCATGCATCTCACCAAATCAACGACCTCCTTGTTGATCGCATCCAGAATAGCAGCCTTGTCAAGCTGATCCCCCAACTTCTTATTATCGTTCTCCATATAGCCTATTATCAATAGGCGGAAACAAAAATGAGGATCATTAATTTCCAATAGATTTTGGTACTTAGGGAACTAAATCGATCAGACCAAAAGCAATACTAACTTGTCATCGTTTTCCGACTTCAAGCTATGGAGAAAAGAGTCGTCGAATAAACTTCCAAGCTGCTTTGAATTCCCCTTTGCCAAGCAATGGCGTCGGAACTGATGAACAAATGGAATAATATTGTTGGCTGATGTGCGTTAGTAACTGGGCATGGAAAAATCAAGGGTAGAAAGAATGTTTTGTAATAGCCGCATGCACTGTAGCTTTGGAATCCTAAGTGGGCCAAGCTTTAAGCCCGTTTTTAGCACCAAACAGTCACAGAGTAGTCGCTTCAAACACAAGTGCCTGAACAAATGATAACAGGCACAATGAAGTATCGACTTCAAGCTTCATTTCTTCCTTTGCTCCAATCACAATCATCCCCTGCAACCAAACTCCTAGCACTAGGCTAGCTGCCAAAAGCCCGTGTTGCACGAAACCAATTCGCCCAATAACGGACTTCCAGCTGATTAAGGCCAAAGGCAAAGAATCATTCCCAATTTCCAAACCACTCCAGAAATGCCTTGCTCTCGATCTCTCTGTGGCCACTAAAACGAGACCAATTCATAGAAAATACTCGCATTCCACCACCAACAGCACTAAGCCAACATCATATATCAGAGAAAAGATGCTAGGCGGGCCATGCCACAAAGGCAAAAGGCACCCGAGGTCCGGCTATGGCAGGAAAATGAAGGCAAGAGCTTGATTTGATGGAATTAAATTTTTTTTAAGAAAGCACGAGCAACTGCGCAATCGAAGGACTGCCAGAGCTAATGGGAATGTGGAAAAAAAGCTTTGATTAAGGCCGGCTATGGCAGCGCCGAAGCTCTGTTCAATCCCCCCACTTGAGCTACTCACTCTGACTGAAACCGTTCTTAGAAAAGGGAATACGGAAATACGGACCGTATGTACGGCTGGGTCCGTTAAATTCAACGGGGGAGATAAAAGTGGAGGGTGATCCGGGCCGTTGCGTGGAGTTTGATATTTTTTAAATAAAGAGGCCACGTGGAATTATATATTTTTATTTATGAAATTTTATTCACGTGCGAAAAGAATCCGTGCTACGGGTACTACGGTCACATGGGCCCTGGATATTAATGAACATGTCATCTTATTTGGCTCTTATTTTGTCCAAGATGGCCCAAATTGTGGCCCAAATTTTGTCCCATAGGGCCCAAATTGTGGCCCATGTTGGACCCATGTTCTTTCCATTAAATAAATTATGTCATCCTCTTTGCTCCCTGAGGATATTCCACAATTAGATCCTTCCCCTACTCATGGAAACATTACTAGAAGTGGCATTAAAAAGAGCTATCATCTTTCAAAAATGCTTCCTAGCTCCCCATTGGTTTCCACCCGGGCTGTAATGCGCTTGCTGTTTCTCTTTGTACAAGTCCAATAGGCCAATTTAGCCTCCGTGTCTATTCTATTCTATTCTATTCTATTCTATTCTATTCTATTCTATTCTATTCTATTCTATTCTATTCTCAGTCATTGGTTTCTAAGGGCTTCTGCCTCCTTAAGATGTCGAAAAGCCGCAGTTCTTAAAGCTCTGCAAATGCTTTCACAACAAGAATTTCCATCACAGCTTCCCTACCCATTCCAAATCTTCCACCACCAGTCATCCCTCTCCCACTTATGCCTCCGTATTGTTTGACACCTCACTTCTGATTTCTTGATTGTGCAGCATAAAACAAGGTCGTAGTCAATTGTCCAATGACCTCAGTGTCTTCCACAACATGCCTATTGTTAAAATATTCTAATCGGATCTAGAAAATGGCCTACGAAGCAATAAGACATGACAACGTATGTTCGCCGGATACTTACCTGCCCATTGATCAGAGTTTTCCTCTATATTCTAGTTTGAGTTGCCCTTCATGCTTTTGTTTTGTTTTGCCTTTCAATGGACGGCACGGCAGTGGAACCAAATACATGCCATACCTATCAAATGAACTAAGGTCATCCTTCACAATCTAGATTGTTGAACTAATTTGTATGAGATTTAGCTACTCAAGTTGCATGTAGTAAGGAATAGAAGATACATGATAGATCTACTAAAAAATTATTTAGATAGAGATGAGCAGCATGTAAACCTTTAATTTCCATGGACAACAATTTACCTATGGGAATCGCACAGTAATGATCAAGACCAAAACTGAACATTATTATACTATATTTTTCAGGTAAATTTTAGAAAAATGGTATGATATGTATATAGCTAATTTTCTAGTGTAGTACATGCTTTTCCATTTTTATGTGGTCCACCTTGGTTTCCTCAAAGATCATAATCATGTATATGCTTTGGGATTTATGATATTCTTCTTTACTCAGATCTGCAAAGGAATCACTAGCACTTTAGTATTCCTTCAATAAGCTATATATTATAATTGGGTCCACAGTAAGTGTAATGCCTAGACTACAAATGTACAATGAAGATGAAATGCTTGTTCCTAATAAGACAATAAAGTATCAAGAGCACTAATGAGGAACAAAGGATATTATCCAATGTAGAAAAAGAATGTGATCTCTGTGGACGTTAAAATTCTCTACTTGTCTATCTTTAAGAACAAAATAGAGTAGGCTTTTGTATTGTCGATTGAGACCAAAGTAGGGTAGGCATGTGGTCATCATAAGTTGTAGCAGTTGAGAGTGCCAGACAGAAAAATTCTGAATTTAATGAGGATGAAGACACAAAATAGATGCTTTTAGAATGAGAAGGCGGTAAGGAAGGCTGGATGAGTCTGATGCAATGCAAGTTAGCCTGATACAATGTCACGAGAATAATCTATAGGCATGTTTGTTTGTTTAAGGCAATGCGTAGAGTGGGGCGCGCCGGTGGGGTGCTGTGTGACAGATTCTCCCTCATCAACCTCTTGGGTTCTACACTGGTAAAACACTATATTCCCTTTCTACATAGAATTCTTTCTACATAAAATTCTCTACGAATAGAATAAAATAGAATAGAACATATGTTTTTAAGGTAGAAACAATAGTCAAGTCTACATACGAATTTTTAATGTAAAACCAATGGTGGTAAATGGTGTATTTTTCCAACATGGCGTATCTAAACAACACCTTAGTTCAAGGGGTCATTTTCCGAGAAATTATTAAAAAGGGGAATAAAAATATTGTTAGGTGGAAAAGCAGGTAGAGTATATTATAAAAGGACATAAACGGCAGACCGGAAATGGACGGCAAAGGACTACGGCAAGGACGTAAAGTCCAAGTGGTAGGTTGGTGACGTGTCACCAAGACATGTATCGTGCATAGGTCCACACAAAACTTGTGTCCCTTCTTTGTCCCCATTTCAACTTAGGGCCACTTTTTCATACCTACCAATTTGGACCCTTTATTTTTTGCCCTTAAGAAAATTTTTATAAAAATTAAATGTACTATCTATCTATCTATCTATTTATTTGCCTGTCTTTTCCATAAAAGATATGCCCCTTATCTTTCCCTCCCATAAAACTGCCCAATCTTCTCTTCGTGGACGATAAAAATGTTATTCTATTCTATTCTATTCTATTATATTATATTCTTGTGGGCATTGTTGTAAGCAAGCTTATATGTTCCAATGTGTCATTTGTTGTCAACTTTTGGTCCCATCCCCGACGTCTTGTCCTCGTCTTTGGTCGTGCCCCTTTCCTATGCACTCAAAGAGGCAACCATCATGCACATGAGCTTCTTCGTGTCGCTTTCTTTGCTTGCTTTCTGTCCAAACACTTGTCTTATTTATGTGTCATTCTTCGCTTGCTTTCAGTCAATTCAATTGTTCCAAACACTCAGTTTTACTTATGTCCCAGTCTATAAGAAAAAAAAGTGTCCTGTCAACAACCAAACTTGCAAGTGTCGTTACCACTGTTCAATTTTGCCCTGTTTTGGTAAGTCCTGTCAACAACCAAACTTGCAAGTGTCGTTACCACTGTTCAATTTTGCCCTGTTTTGGTAAGTCCTGTAAAAGGTGTCCTTGACCATTTGAAAAACCTCCATTTATAACATACACACACGCACGCACGCACGCGCCCGCCTCTAGTAAATGTTAATGAATGCTAATTTTCTCCCTTTAAGGGATTGAGTCAATGACACATAATAGTTGTTTGATATGTCACCACTGTCCTTCATACCCTATCACACAAAGAACAAGATGCAAGATATGGTGACTTGGCTTGAAAGAATCAAGGGAGGTCCCCTATAAACACACAAGTCCAATCGCTACAATATTGACAAATTCGTGATGTTCAATTATTGCTATAATTGTAAATTAATTATTAAAGTAATGCAGCAAGGCCGATCTCTTCTCCATTACTTACTTACTTGCATTCCTTCATACATGTCATGGATTCGTCGACTTTATTTTGGTATGACGTTTATAAGGTTTTACTAATTGCTTTTGACAAAATTTAGCCCATAGTTTAAAATTTTAAATCCTTTTGTTTAGCCAAAATTATGTTATGTAGTAATCTATAATCTATAAATAAACCTTGATAAGGTAAAAGGTGGTCAAACAATAGAAAGATATAGGTCTCCACTACCAAAGTGTGATTCGATGTTAATAAATCAATGATTAATTTATGTAAATCATATGCAAGATAATGAGACCCACAATTACATTAATAATGAGATTGAAATAAGGTTTATTTCAATGTTCAACATGTAGAGTTGCATATTGATTATTCCCACTACATAACATTAATATTCAAAGAGTAAATTATAATATTTCCAGCCACAATTAGCTTTAAGTATATCAAGGTTTTGTAAAAGAAAAATGCATCATTTTCCTAACACAGCTTTCGCCAATAGACTTCATTGCATGTAACATGAGCACAATACGTCGGAAATTACCATACCCAAGGTCACCGGTTCAATGCCTCATTGTGAAAGTGGCCTTGTATCGTTGTAAAGTTGGTAGCCTTGCCTCCTTCCCATGAAACTGCCCAGTCTGCACGTTGTTACAAGCTTATATTTTCCAAATGTCAGTTGTTGCCAACTTCTGGTCCCATCCCCAATAATTTTGTCCTTGCCTTTGGTCGTGCCCATTCCCTATGCGCTCAAACAATCATCAAGAACATGAGCTTCTTCGTGTCACTTTCTTTGCTAGCTTTATGTCCAAACACTCGTCTTACTTATGTCCCAGACTCCCAGTAAATTGTTTCTTGTCAGCAACCAAACTCGCAAGTGTCATTGTTTTGTCAATTCATGTAAAAGGTGTCCTTGACCATTTGAAGACTTCCTTGTATATCAAATACACACGCACACACGCCTCTAGTAAATGGTAATGAATGATCCTTTTCTCCCTCTAAGGGATGAGTCAATGACACATCATAGTTGTATGTTTCACTATTGTCCTTCGTGTCCTATCACACAATGAATAAAATACTGGTTATTCTGATTTGTCTTGAAAAAATTTTCTTTTTTCTTTTTTCTTTTTTGAAGGACGCGAGCCTTTATTATCCAGAGAAAGTTACAAAAAAATACAATGGGGATTAAGACCTCCGTGGAGAAAATGTCCACTAGAGCAAAACCACCCCACTCAAATACAACATCTCAACAATGTGAAGAACACGCAAAAGCTCACGAGTAAGTATGAATCTGAAGATAGTGCTCCCAAATACGGCTCTTCACCTCATTAGCAATTGATGAGCACCTGAATGCCTTGGCAATTTGATGTTGGGCATCGAGAAGAACCTGTCGATCAGACCAAGTAAGACCTTTGAATATGAGAAGATTCCTTCTTTTCCAAATGGGCCAAATGATCCATGCAGAGGCCAAATGTAACGTTCTTTTTGCCAAATTTTTCTAGCTATTTGGATAGACTGCTAGTAACACCTGTTGGTTATTCAAACTGTAGTGCAAGAGGCCTTGAAGCCACAACCAAGCATTTCAGACATGGCGACAACATGGGAATCCGGGAGGAGGGTCACTCCCTCTCCTGGTAGCGCTCTCGCCCCACTCCGAGTACACCTCCTAGCCCTAACAGCTCTACTACCTCCACTACTCCAAATGTTTTTTCAGTGCGCAATTGTTTGGTGACACCGGCCGAGGTCACCATAGTGATTGGCTCATCTTTGCATGTCGAGGTGAGCCCCGAAATCATATCGCAGGTTGAAGCTGCCCGATCTGACACTGTCCATTGCCAGGTTGTGCTTTTCTAAACATGACAATGTCCTATTCCAGAGCCCCGTGGGGCCTTGACCACCCCTCGGATACCTGCAAGGCCTCTCCTAGACGAAGTCCCCTGGGATAGCTGCACTGCTGGCTGAGTGGCCCTTCTGGCCTAGGGTTGTAGTAGGCCTGCTTGGGATTGTGTACTGGAAGGACATGGCACCCGAGTACACCCCGATGCATGGACATGTTCACCTGGTTGTTCATCATGATCCTGTAGATTACCTTCTTTTGGAGCTCCAGACGGGGATGCATTCACAACATTGGCTACAACCTCTTCATCATCAGGTGCACTTATGTGGCGATCAGTGGGCTGCTTGACAACATGATACGCATCAACATCTGGCATGGCCAGCTGTGCCTCCCATAACTGCTACATATCATCCATGTTGAGTTGTTCTAACTCCTTAACCTCATAGTTGTTCTTTTCATCTGTCACAGACATACCTGGGACCCCCTGCACGAGCACCCGACCAAACCTAGTGGATTCCTGACCTGGCTTTACTTTCTAATTGTTAAAAGGCCATATATCTGTTGCATTGAAACCTACCTTGATGTTCCTAGGTGTTAAGGCTTCCTCAATACCGAGATATCAGCTCTGCTATATCCTCCCTCTTTGGCTCTGTCCTACATTGCTAACAATGTTAGCAGACCTCAACCTCTTAAAGGGGGCTTTAAATGGCACATCTAAAGGTTGCAACCTATAGGATGTGTGTGCTGGCAACAAGACAAAGTGGATGCCCTTCTCCTTAGCTTCCAAAATAACCTATAGCTAGACATGGCCTGCCGTGTCTATCCAGTATTATTAGGTATGTGTCTGTTGGAGATACTCCACCGGGGACCCTTGAAGGGAAATGTGACAACTAGGACTTGAATATTTCCATAGTCATCCAAGTCGAAGGCTGAACAGCCTGTATTGCCCCCTCCTCACATCTGGCAATGTTATCTTGCTTCATTCGTGTACCCATGAATATATACATATTGGGTAGCCTAAACCCTTCTGCATTAACACACACCAGTATTGTTACCCACTCGCTGTTATTCATGACAACCTCACTGACCCTACTTTCTCCTTTCCAGCCTATGATCTTCATTCCCTTAACCTTCCCAGCCTGGGTGCCAGTCTCATCAGCATTCCATATCCTAGATGGGGGAAATTTGAATTGGTTATAGATTTGCTTAAGACCAGCATAGAAATTATCCTAGTTTTCTTGTGTCATTGCACGGGCCTAGGCCAGGTCTAATGTCTCTGCGGTTCTAAGGGAGACTTCATGAGGAAACTAGAATCGCATAAGCACAATTGCCAACGAGAATGTATCCAACATATACAAAACCTGTATCACAAAATACTCAATGACGTATCAAATGCAATATTATTCATCCAGATAATGCCAAACCTCAAAGAGAATGTATCCAATATGTAAAACCCATATCATAAACACTCAATGGAG
>JAANSK020065020.1:0-11805 GCA_011763485.2 Isoetes engelmannii | reverse complement strand
CACCCCCCCCCCCCCCCCCGCCGCGCATATGCTACCCATCTAGGACAAGCATCTGTTGGCCTGATAAGTAAGAACATGCCTTTTTTGACATCTTGGTATGGGTCGAATGTCTCAACCGGATTTTTAGGTTCATCCTTCGCAGAGCAGAAGACATATTGGTTGTATTCATCAACCAATATGTCTTCTGGCTCGCCAAACATAACTTCTCTCGTTAGGGGCTAGTTGTCTGAGGGAATTGCTCCAAGTGCATGCATTAGATCAGACCAGTAGTCAATAACTTCATTCATGTAGGAATTAGACTATGGGTTCACTCCAACCCTAGAGATATTAGCCCAATGGACTATGTACTTTGCAATGGACAATCTCAAAGCACCTATATCCTCCAGGCTTTCATACGGTTAGGCGAGCCATGTGGTATTGTTGGCACACCATTATCATCTGCCTTCCGTATACCTTTATTTGGCAAACATTCCCTATGACCTGGTCTCATCTTGTAATGAGTGGTGATTTGGAATCTCTTTTTATATTATCGTTGTATGTCCATTTAAGATATTATGTGGATATTCCTGCTTCTCTCGCGATGTCCAATGTCTATTCAACATATTCTGGAGATATTCCAGCTTCCTCACAACAAACATTCCTAGGGTATGCCCTTTGGGCAACCCAAAACGGGTTTCAACATAACACTTGTAATCACATCCCTTCGTCTCAATTGCGCATCTTGGCATCAATAATGAACTACTTATGCCCCGGAATCGTAAACATGCAATTATATCGTCCATGGGTAGAGTAAACCCACCTCCCCCAAGGGGAAGGGAAGATAATTCTGTTTCGAAATCCAGAAGTTCAGGGTTTAATTATCTTGAGCCCAACATTGCAACGTGGTAACTTCTAGTTTTGTACGTTATCCGTACCTGATACTTGCAATCCCAGCCCTTCATCTTGATCACACATCTTGGTATCAATAATGAACTATTTATGCTCCAGAATCACAATTATGTCGTCCACGGGTAGAGTTGCAAGATCCTTGAACCATTCTTGCTCTACCCGTGGATGACATACCCTTGGTCAGAAAGACAAATCGCCTCACAAAACGTGTAGAATCAGGTTAAGGCTTACCTTGAAGTCGTAGAACGGAATGGGGTCAACCATTCTTGTTGCCGTCATGATCTGCCAGAATCTCTGGTCGTGCCTACACGTCGCTCCCAAATTTTGCGTCCGACGTTCTTTATCGTCCGAAGGGGGTCCGCTGCGGAAGGGGTCCCAATATCCTTCCCCACATACAACACCCCCTCGGAGAATAATTCCATTTGGAATCCACAAATCCAGGGTATAATTATCTTGAGCCTGTTGCAACCTTGCAACGTGGTAAGTTCTGGTTTTGTACGTGGCTGTTTTAAATTTCCTAATGTATATTCCTCCCTATCCACTTTGTACTTCAAATGGGCAGTGCCCGTTCCGCAAAAGAACCCGTTCTTGCGAACCCGTTTTTTTTTTTTTTTTTTTTTTTTTTCCAGCCGTTTGCAGGGTCTTAAGAAGCAGGCAGAAATTTTGAGAAGGAAGAAATGGGGGTAACAACATTCTTTCTCTTGTCCGTGTTACTATGTTGCAGTGCAGCCAATGCTGAAGCACGTTCGAAATTGGCACTGCATGTGGACATTAGCCATCCAGGCCGCTTAATACCATCTACACTGTTCGGCATTTTCTTTGAGGTATGTTTCCTCATAAATCTTCTCTTAGAATTTTGAGCGATTCACTTAGCGCAGGAAATAAATCATGCGGGAACCGGTGGACTATGGGCTGAACTTGTGAACAACCGAGGTACTTAGTTTTGGCCAGTTCAAGAATAAAAAACTGCAAATTGAATGTTTTCCATAAAATTGAATGCAGGTTTTGAGGCAGGGGGTCGAAATACCCCCTCCAACATCGATCCATGGTATCCAATAGGTAATGAGTCCCAAGTGCGCTTATCCACCGAAAGATTCTCATGCTTTCTCCGCAATCCGGTTGCTCTGAAAATGGAGGTACTCTGTGAAGAATGTCCTCATGGTGGTGTAGGCGTCGCCAATCCTGGTTTTTGGGGCATGGTAAGTGATACTAGTTTGAGATTTCAGGAAGGTAGGAATAATCCAGATTTTTTGAAATATTTCAGAATATCATAGCTGGGGCACAGTATTTGGTTACCTTTTGGATCCAATCTACAAAGTCAGTATCTCTTTCTGTTTCGTTTGTTTCTGGTGATGGACTATGGAGATTGGCTCAAGAAGACATTTTGTAAGTATTAGATGTGTGCATATGTGTGTTCGAATCTTTGAGAAACTCTCCTTTCAGTCTTATTTCGTGATATGCAGTATAGATGAATCTAGCAGTCAAGAATGGAGCAAGCAGACATTGGTGGTGGAGGCAAATTTGACTGACCACTATGGAAGACTAGTATTAACTAGCTCAAAGAAAGGAGTAATTTGGCTTGATCAAATTTCGGTCATGCCAGTCGATACATATAAGGTAAACCTGCTGATAGTCTTTGTTAAGTTGTTTTCTCAGCTTATTTTGGGATTTCTTTATATATGTTATTAATTGCATAGAATTAAGATCCTATAGATGGTAATACATTGATTGGACCCTCTATGCAGGGACATGGATTTCGTAAAGAGCTGGCCCTTATGCTTGAAGATCTGAATCCCAGATTTATACGCTTCCCAGGTTAGGTACCTTCAAACAAATATATATGTGTATATATATTAGTAAGGGAATATTAGAAATTGTTGGAGATTGGATTTGTTTATGAGTCAGGCGGCTGCTATGTTGAGGGTGCGAGGCTAGCAAATGCATGGAAATGGCGAGACTCAGTAGGACCCTGGGAGGAACGGCCTGGTCATTTTGGAGATGTGTGGAGTTATTGGTCTGATGATGGCCTTGGCTTCTATGAGCTGCTGCAGGTTAATGAGAAGTGATATATTCAACTACTATAATCACCAGCCCTTTATGGCATGTTGCACCCCTGTTGATATTGATCTTCCATTCGCAGCTTGCTGAGGATTTGCGGGCATCTCCAGTTTGGGTTTTCAACAATGGTCTGATGAACCAAACATGCCCTGTTTATATCTTTGTATAGCGTGTAATCTGAGAGCTGTATATGCAACCTTGTGCAGGCATTAGTCATACAGATGAGGTTTCTCCAAGTCTTATAGGACCATTTGTTCAGGTAGCTCTTTTTAGAACTTTATGTGCTGAATATAGATATAGATAGAACTAAATTCTTTGCATAGGACATACTTGACGGTATCGAATTTGCCAAAGGCCCTACTGATACAAAATGGGGAGCATTGCGTGCAAGTATGGGACACCCTGACCCATTTAAACTGAACTATATTGCTATAGGAAATGAGGACTGTGGAAAGAAATATTATCGAGGTTTGAATATCTGGCCTTGTGTCTCTGCTCTGAGTTACTTCCTAGCAGTTTTACTCCTTATACATACCTCTGTTTATTCAATCAGATAATTATATGAAGTTTTATAAAGCTATTAAGTCGAGCTATCCAGAGATCAAATTGATATCCAACTGCGATGGGTCATCAAAACAACTTGACCATCCAGCAGATCTCTATGATTTTCATGTATGTAACATCCTCATGTGGACACTAGACAAATCGCGTTTATTTTATCTCAGAACGTTCCAATGTGTTTCTTGTGTCAGATTTACACATCTGCATCCACTCTATTTTCAATGGCTCATCAATTTGATTATATAAGCAGAGATGGTCCAAAGGTGAGGATACTAATGAAAAGGATAGTATCCACTTAATATGCAATCTTCTACTCATCTTCTTGCAGGCATTTGTGAGTGAATATGCAGTAACAGGAGTGGATGCGGGGCAAGGGAGTCTGTTAGCTGCATTAGCAGAAGGAGCATTTCTTATTGGCCTGGAATTAAATAGGTAAGGAAATAGAGACATGAGCAGAAGATAGTTAACCATCCTGATTTTGATTTCTTGATATCCAGCGACATCGTGGAAATGGCAAGTTATGCACCACTTTTTGTCAACAAAAATGATCGAAGGTAACTTGTGCTCCATAATCTGAATATGCTAGACTCACAAGTCACTTGATATTTTGGCAGATGGACTCCAGATAGCATTGTTTTTGATTCATGGCAACAGTACGGGACTCCTAGTTATTGGGTTCAGCACTTTTTTAAGCATTCAAGCGGCGCAAAAATCCTATCCTTTTCCGTTGAAGCTTTCAACGGTACAGCCCCTACGGTAGTAATGTCGGCTGTGCAGGCATCCGAGAATCTAATTGTTAAGGTAAACTTCATATGCATTTGGTGAGAAGGATTCATTTAGCTTGACTAGGTCGCTGCCCTCTATTAACAGGCAGTAAACTTTGGGAGCCATGATGTACTACTTGAAATAGTGATCCGTGGTTTATCTCATATGGTTGATACGTCGAGTTCGACAATCACGGTACTCGCTTCTTCTAATGTTATGGACGAAAATTCGTTTGCTTCTCCAAATAAGGTGCGCTTCTTGGCAACCATTACGTTCATCAAATATAGCCTAATCGTTATTTTTTGGCAGGTTGTCCCACGGATAAAGTCGTTAAATGTCTTCAAACAAGATATAGCAAGCATCGTATTTCCAAATATAGAAGTTAACTTACCGTCTAATTCCTTTGTGGCGGTCACATTAAAATTGAATCTATTTTCAATGAGTGAGTGAACACAAACAAACTTATTAGTAGTAACCCCAAAATCTTATTATCAAATATAATCTGACGCTGATAAAAGAACATAAGCTTACCTTTCTTAGCTTGATAAAAAATTTATCCTTTCCTTTATATAATACGTTGATACGTGAAAGACCAAGTTAACATTGATGCGCTGAGGTTCCACATAATTATATATGTGGAAGTAAATATATTTAAATACAGGTGGTTGTACTATGTAAGGTCTGTCATTTACACAGGTAGAATCAGAATGATGAGCAATTACCCGTTATGCTGCAAGATTCCCCTAGATTTCTAGAAGTTTTATGAGAATTTTATTGAGAATCCTATAGGTTCCTTAAATTTCTCAGGATTCTATGTAGATTTTGCTAGATTCGCTTACATTCGATGAGTATTCCCAAACATTTCATCAAGGTTCACTTAGAATCTTGTCGATTTGCAAAGATTCCCTTGAGATTCTATGGGGGGTATGCAAGGAGGAACTTAATTTTCAGTATTAGTGCCTATAGTCCGAATCAAACATCATAGGTTCTAGTGGTCATAGAACTTTTTTTTAAAGGAACGAAAGGACGAAAATGAAACGGATCACCTACAAATGACTATTCTTAATCTTGACAACATTGCGTTGGAAGATTCCATGATGGAAATATTTCATCAGTTTTAACCAAAAAAAAGGAAAAAAAAGTTAATTTCACTTTCCATAGGGATTCGTTAAAAATCATCAAAAGTGGTTATATTGTATATTTGATTATATAAGGTTATAGTGAAGCTTTCTCTTTTTCCTTGTCTAATTTTTGTTCCTAATAGAAAGACATAGTGCAGAAGTAGGACTTGAACCTACAATCTTCAGATTATGAGCCTGATTATGCTCCTGGTGAACCTAGAATAGGCCGTGGACTTGGATCTACTGAATGATAAGGATGTTGCACATTCGCAATTGTTTGCTGCTTTCTCTTCTTCCTTCCCTGTGTAATTTTTATTCGTAAGACAAAAAGATAGTGCAGGAGTAGAACTTGGGCCTACAATCTTCAGATTAAAAGCTTGAGGTTCTCTACATATCCGATCTTCAAGATTCATGGTCGTGTATCTAGTGGATCGTTGACATCAAAATGGTACAAACCACAGGAGGAAATACCACGATAGGACGCTTAAACTGTCTAACGTGCCACAAACGATTACTCTTTCCCGCTTACAAAGCCCGCTTGTTTCAAGAAAATTGACACCATAGTTGTAGAGTCTAGGACCATTCTCGCATCTTAGCAAGAGACCCTTTGTTTCTTACATTTAGCATAAAAAGAAGAGGGCTTCTACGGTCCAAGTATTTCACAATAGTTGCTTCAACTTCTAGGAGAGCACATCTTGTTTGACATTTTACATTCTAAATTATCTCACTTGTCCTATGATACAAATGGGAGTATGCGTTTACACCAAAGTCATGCAGGTTCAAGCTAAATCCATTGTCTGATAGCCATTCAATGACCATCTTGGAACAAGAATTGAGGTCTTGCATTGCAGATTCCACTGCTAATTCTTTTCGTAAAACATGAAATATCCCATCCTTCTGCCAGTTAGAAGATTCTCCAACAGTTAGAAGCTCATTGTTGTTTATTACAACTTCTCCATCCACACCATAAAAATGACATAATGTCGTGGGAACTGTCATGCTGAAAGTTCGTTTCCCAATCTATAATGGTCCTTCTGTTGGAGACCTCATAATCATTGGAACTAGTACTTCTTATAGACTCCAAGAGTTTATGAAGATTCCCGTGGTTTCCCCTAGATTCCTAAAGTTCTCCCAAGGTTCGGATAGATTCCACAAGATTCTATGTAGATTCTCTTAGATTCTATGACGATTCCTTTAGATATTGAAAGATTTTATAAAGATTCCTTTAAATTCCCCTAGGTTTCCAAATATTCTACCAAGATTCTCGTAGATTCTCCAAGGTTTTTTTTAGATTCCACTAGATTTCGGAAGATTAATCCAAGTTTCCCCATAGATTTCCTTAGATTTTCAAAGATTTTCTTGAGATTCCTATAGACACTCTAAGATTCTCATGAAATTCCCTTAGATTCTTAAAGGCTATCCTGCCCCAAGATTCTATGTAGGTTCTTTGCATTCCCAAATATTCTCCTTAGATTCTCTAAGATTCTAACATGATTTCCCTAGATTCTCAAAGATTTTATGAGGATTTCTTTAGATTTTTCTAGAATCTATGCAGATTTCCCAAGAGACTATGTTGGTCAACCTTTAGCCAAACTTCTCGGTCAATACTTCGTCAAAATCGAAGGTGAATCCTTGGTCAAACTTGTTAGTCAACTAGCAGTCACACCGCGGTCAACACTAGGTCAAGAACCTTGTCAACCCTCAACCAAACCATCGGTCAACCCGAGATTTCATCAAGATTCTCAAATGTTTAATGAAGATGTTGCAGTCAAACAGTACGTGGAACTCGAGGTCAAACTCCATTGGTCAACCTCCAGTCAAATACTATGTGCAACTTGCGGTCAAACTTGCAATCAAACTGCGGTGAAGCCTTGCTCAATCCCCTTGTCTTCCCTCGTCCAAAACCTCGGCCAATCTTTGTGAACATCATAGGTCAACTACCAGTCAAACACTATGTGAAACTTGTTGTCAAACTTATTGTCAAACAATTCAACTGCTCTGGTCAAACTTCTCGGTCAACAATTCGCCAAATTACAACGTCAATCCTTGGTGAAACTTGTTAGTCAACCCTCAATCAAACTCTAGTCAATCCTTGATCAAAACCCTTGTCAGCCCTCGGTGAAACCTATGGTCAACTCTTGGGACCCTTATTGGTGAACCCACAGTCAACCACTATGCCAAACTCGCATTCAACCCTATGGTCAAGCAGCTCAACTGCAACGGAACAATGCCAAAACACCAAGGGTTGGAAAGCTCTCGATGAGAGAAATCCAACAGCATCGGTCCCACCTTGATCTGACACATCACTCCAAGATGCGGCCATTTGAGGGCGAGGAAAGATCCTATCAAGATTTCCCTGCATTGTCAAAGATTTTATGAAGATTCCCTTAGATTCCCCTAAATTCAAAAAGATTCTCCCAAACACTTGGTCAAAATCTAAGGTGAATCCTTGCTCAAACTTGTTACTCGACCCTCAGTCAAACAACAGTCAACCCTAGGTCAAGACCCTTATCAACCCTCGGTCAACTCCCGGGAACACCATAGGTCAATCCCCAATGAAAACACTATGTGAAACTTGCGATCAAATTTTGGTCAAACTTCTCGGTCAATCTCTGGTCAAACTTGTTAGTATTGATTCCCATTCAAATCGCGGTCAACGCTTGGTCATGACCCCTCTGAATCCTCGATCAAACTCTCGATCAACCTTTGGGAACATCATCGGTCAACCCCCAATGAAACGCTATGTGAAACTTGCGGTCAGACGGTCGTTTGAAGGCGAAGAAAGAGATTGAAGCTTCCCATGAAGCTTAGTATTAAATGCACTGCCATGAGGGTGACACCCCACCTCTCTTTAATGTAAATAAGTAATTTAATTAAAAAAATCTCAATTGCTAGGATTCCTCCTCCCCCTTTTGATCCAGGATACCATCAAGATTCCTCTAAATTCTCAAAGATTTTGTGAAGATTCCCCTAGATTCTGTAAAATTTCCTCTAGGTTCTCGAAGATTTTGTGAAGATTCCCTTAGATTCCCCTAAATATCCTAAAATTCCCCAAGATCCTATAGATTCTCCCACAATCCCAAAGATTCCCCCTAGGTTCTCTAAGATTGTATCAAGATTTCCCTAGTCTCTCAAAGATTTTATGAAGATTCCAAAAGATTCCCCTAGATTCCTAAATATTCTCGCAAGATTCACATACATTCCCCAAGATTCTATGTAGATTCTCGCAGATCCCCTTGAACTCCCCTACATTCCTCGAGGATTCCCGAAGATTCTATAGGTCAAAATCAGACTTCTCGGTCAATACCTGGTCAATATCCAAGGCTAATCATTGGTCAAACTTGTTAGTCAACCCTCATTCAAACCATGGTCAAGACCCTTTTTAGCCCTCGGTGAAATCCTCGGTCAACGATTGGGAACATCATCGGTCAACTCCAAATCAAACACTATATGAAACCTGTGGTCAAAGCCATGGTCGAACAGTCCAACTACTTTGGTCAAACATCATGGTCAACACTTGGTCAAAATCCTACGTCAATATGTGGTCAACCTCCCGTCAAACCACAGTCAACACTTGGTCAACGCCATCGGTCAAATCATCGGTCAACCCTTGGCAACATTATCGGTCAACTCCCATGTCAAACACCATGTGAAAGTTGCGATCATATGGTCGAACAATTCAACTGCGACCCAACAATGCCAAAGCACCACTTATTGGAAGCTCTCGACGAGAGGAATTCAGCGGCGTGGGTCCCACCCTGATCTGACACACCCACACCAAGATAAGGTCGTTTGAAGGCGACGAAAGGAATAGAAGCTTCGTAAGAAGCTTTATAATAAATGCACTCCCACCTCACGACCTTTGTAATAAATAGGTAACATCTCACCTCCTTTAAATAAATAAACAATTTAATTAAAAAAAATTGAATGGCTAAGATTTCTCCTCTCCCTTTTGATCCAACGGCCCAGATTTTCTTGCACCAAGGGGGCTGCTTGGGGTGGCAAATTGAGGTGGCTTCACCTGAGCCGTCCATTCTCCCACCACTTTTGATATAACGACCGAGCTGGTTAAAGATGACATCTCATAAACTTTGTAACGGGTGCAACTGTTGATTTTTCTGAAGAACTCATTCGTTCAACATTTTGGTAGGTTCTTACCAGATTGCACTAGTTTTAATCTAATTTTCAACGATTAAAAGAACTATTCTTTAACACAGTACATGTATGCACATGAAGATTTGTTCAGATCTGAAATGTTCTAAAAGGAAAGTGACTCTGTCAACTGTTCCACATTGGTTGTAAGACAACCTATTACAAAAGCCTTCCCATTTAGTGATGTCTATACATTAGTATAGGCAAACTGAAAAGGATATTCAATGACAGTCATCAACAAACTCAAGGAAACGGTACACTAACAAAAAATCTAATGTATACGCAAAACACAAGGGACATGACCATTTTCTTTGATCAGGTATTTGATTTCATCCTCGGCATTCAAATCTCTCTATTAGCAAAGGATACTCACCAAAAAGAATGCTCAAAAACAATATCATTACCTACAAATGCAAAAAAAAAAAAAAAAAAAAAAAAAAAAAAGAAAAACAAGGGCTCCACCTTGAATTGAATCTGAAGTTCGATATGGTGGTTGATATAACTTCAAACATTGATGTTGCAGATGGTCTTGCTAATGGTACAGAAGTGTACTTAAGCAACACACAAGCTCAACGGGTAAAGAAACTCTAAGGATACTCTTTCCAAAGTTAAGAACAGGTGCAGAAGCTCGATGACGACTCAAAAACTACAAAACAACAGCAATAGATGCTACATGAACATCTATAGAAAGGTGTGAAAGATTACGTCAGTTGGCTACGCTACATGGACATCTATAGAAAGGTGTAAAAGACTATGTCAGTTGGCTACAATGCAACACACAAATTAATGCAAGAAGAATTTCCTGTTCAACCTGCAACAACACGGATTGTTCATAGGGCACAAGGTGCAACATTAGATCAATTGGTAATTTGTCCATGTGGCATGTCAATATACGGAATGATCTACACAGCACTATCCAGAGTCAAATCCAGCACTATACATACTCGAGAACATTTCTCACAAAGACATCAAAGTGGATCCTGCTGTAGCATTTGAAATGGAGCGATTACACTAACAATCTCCTTGAATCATACCAACACCAAATCTATGCAATTTGGAACCACATACCATAGCCATCACCACACTAAACTCCTATTCTGCTGCAACACGCATAGAAGATATCTTTGCAACACCCTTTAAAGACAAAGATGGTCTATTTTTTTTTGCATTGAATATTCAATTCAGTGTGCAATAGTATCGAGCTTTCACACCCTTTACAACCATTAAATGAACAATTTGATGTCAATAATTGACAATTTAATGTCTAATTGCTAATCACGACACTGCTTAAAAACCACCAAGGGCAAGGCAAACCAGAAAGATTGAGCAGCTTGCGCCTCTCAAGGACTTCAGGGATTTTAAATATAACATATCTCAAAACCTCAGAAGTTCAGAACCTCAGAGGTGCCTCGAAAATGCACTCAAAGGAGCAATGGTCAAATCAAAGAAATCATATTTTTTCACCGTGCCGAGCTGTCTGTATCCCATAGCAGTTGCAGTAAGCATAAAATTGTTGAAAATATTAATCCAAACAAGGTTCTTCGAGCAGTCTTGAGAGGCTCATAGTTGTGTCCCATTAGCCATGAAGTGAGACTTGTACTCATATAGTTATTAGTGTGGCCCACCCTTTAGACAAACACATCGTGTTCTTCTCTAGTCTAAGCTCATTCAAAATACCATCAGGCCCTTTGACATAAATTGTCCCGCTGGAAGGAGGCAAGTACATCGCATATTGTCGTGGAACCGTCTACAGTGCATGGAATTAAGAATAACACTTGCGAGAGAAACCTTAAAAAGAAACGTCGGACACTCACAATGCCTCTAATAAACCTTGTCTTATGAATGATTTGCACATTGAACATCACACTATCATCTGGATCAACACAAACTTTCACATGCAATTTACCAAGGCGTACTGCAACCTCACATGAGATGAGTTGCCCTGCGCGAACTCCATTCGTAAAGCAAAAGCTCCATCACCCGTCAACAAGGCATGGTCTATCTCCAATTGCCAACATTTTCAACTTGCATTCCACACCCTTTGGTCTAGTAGCAACTATGTTGTTGCCAACTGTGACACTACCATTCTCCAATTCCTACACACCTAAAATAATGAGCAATAATTTCTTGAACAGAAAGGGCAACAACAACTCACAAGCATTCTTCATCTGGCACCTTACGAAAGAAGGAAGGAAGGAAGGAAGTATATTTTAACGTCCACGGAGGCCAAAGGCCTATGAGACGGTACATGCCAAAGTGA
>JAANSK020064909.1:0-16892 GCA_011763485.2 Isoetes engelmannii | reverse complement strand
CGGCGAAACGAGGGACGACCGAGATTTATGCAGGCGCCCTGACATGTGTCAGTACGGAATAACGGGGGGTCCCCGAACGAAATCCGTCGAAAAAGGGAGGTGATTCCGGAGTCGGGAAAAACACCTCCGGGATCACCGAAACCAGGGTAACATTATCCTCACCCCTAAGTAACTTGGAAGATCTACATCAAATAACCATGCACATGGCTTAGACTTACAAAGGGACTACATGCATTATCTCTATAATGTGGAAAAGTTCGAGACGGGAGACCAATTCCCAACAGTTTTTAATATATAAAGATTTAAGATTCCTTTTTTAGGCAATTTTTTTTTGGTTATGTGCATTTAGGGTAGTACATTACCCTTTATTTTTTAAGCATGATGGTTTGAGCGCATGGCCTGGCTGCAAAACCAATTCCTTTGAGATCGATCCCGCTTTTGCAACCATGTGCTTGGTTTGTGCTTGCTATTAGCCTGGAGGGGAGGCAACTACATCATGTCAAGTTAGAAGGTAAGCTCAACGTGCATGCTTGCTTACTTATCCTTGAATTTCTGCTGACTTAAATAGCTGGACGAAGCTGATCACCTTTGATCCTGGGCTTTGGGAGCTGGCCAACTTAGATTGCTTATGGTCCTATACCATTGGAGTTATGCCAAGGCCTTTTCTTGGTATTAAAAGCAGCTTGGTTTCTATTCTTTGATTTTCTTTAGCAGACTTGCCTACCCCTCCTACAACATTCCTTGGCTTCCTAGGCTATCCACGTAGGAAGCCACCTCAGCTCAAATGAATTCCAGCCATTAGATCTAAGAATTTCTCCATCTATGGTGGAGGAAATTAGAAAAGGCAAGGAAATTACCTACCGCCATCTTTGCACGACGGTGTTCTTGTGGAGCTATTTATTTCATTCCAAGCTCCATAATTGTTCTTCCACGTCCTCTGCTTTTCAAAAATTTGGGTCTTTCGGCCTGCCTATGTTTTAGATATGAGTTTGATTGCTTAGTTTTATATGATGGAGCCCGTATGGAAGCTAGTTTATTTTTTGAAGCCGACATCTTTGCTGCTAACGACAACATCATTTTTTGTTGTGTTGACATCTGTCCAGAGAAGCCTTAACCATGATAAAGATACGTCAGATACACACCGGTTTTTTTTTAGTATTCTCCCATTACTCTTGATAGCTCTCAGGCCCTTATGATACCCATTTTAAGTTCTTGCAGTCTTCTACTTATGTTTTATCTATTTGCATTTGTATCTTAGGTAGTCACTGCTTTTACAACTTTGGCATCAGCTTCAACTTTATCTTTTTGTTTGGCTCCGTATGTGGCTCCTTTGAATCCTTATTTATGTTTCTTAGATCCCGTTGTGAAGCATTGTTGTTGTGGGGCATTAAACAAGTCTCGTGGGTTTGTAGGGTTTAAAGGACATTACGAAGTCTAGTAGCAATCTACAAGATACTTCAATCCCATTCTAAGAGTTAAGAAAGAGTACCCATTAATTTCTTATTTTTTCATTTCTACAATTCTTCGCGGCCATAGTAGTGGAATGTAGAGATCACAACAATGCATAACGCCAAACATAAACGCTTTTTGAATAACAAATTTGATTGAAGCAGCTGGAATATGGTAACTTCAAAAAATGAGTAGGAACAAGGGATTAGAAAAGCAACTATCAAAATTATTATTGTAGCTACTAGCTAGATATGAGGTTTAGAAGTTATAAATTCACTCTCTTTACAAGATGGTGGACATGGCTCAAGGTTTTAGGTTAATGTATTTTAAAAAGCATACAACCAAAGATCATAAATGGTATAAACAACTCTTGGCCACAAGATCATTCCAACAAACCAACCAGTACGCTTCATCGATTATCATCCTATCCACCATACTGAAGAATTCTGCTATAACATATTGCTTGATCAAATCCCGTTCAGAGCAAAAGCTGAACTCCTATTCTTAAATAATCATGCATAATTGTACAACCTAGAATGCCAACTCCGAGAACTACTCTCAACTGAAGATGACATTCTTATCCACGTACAAGCATACACACAAGACCACCTCCTAGAGAACGAGGATCAACAACAAACTATCGATGCAATACTCCAAAACATCTCATCACTGAACAACCAATATCATGGCTCACCAAACATTGAAGAAGAACAACATCACCTAAACAACGACAAAGAACAACAACACCCAAATCCAGACGAACAACAAGAGCACATGGACAAAGTGCCACAAGCAGACCAACCAAGCATTACAATCAATCCACCACTAAATGCCATACTATCAAACGAGCAAGCACACGTCTACAAAGCAATAACATGCCAAGCGCATGAGTTCCATGTCATGTCAGGCACACCAGAATCAAGAAAGACCTAGTTGATGAAACACATGATACAATACTTCTTCAACAACGAAAAAACAATGCTATCTACAACAACCACAGGAGTGGTTGCAGCAAAGCTATGGAGAGGGGCAAACAATATGCACTTCCAGGTAAAAATACAAATTGAAAACATGTACCACAGTTCTGCAACTGTATTAATCACCGACATTGACGTACAGTAAAAAACAATGGCCAAACAAAATCAGACCCACGGACATAAGGCACCACAGATCCAAGCGTTCTAAATTCTCATCATCAACGAGATGTCTATGCTTACATACACCACACATAGTATTCATGCAAATAGAAGAAGTGACAAAGCAACAAGCAAACAAATTCTTAAAAACGAGCAATAATCCTCATCAGCCATGATACTCAACTCCCACCCACGTGCAAGCACAGGAAGATAGATGTCAACAATGCCTCCAAGCTATGCATCCTCACAAACGTGCTAATTCCTTTCAACATCTAAGCAAACCCTAGGGATTTGGAAATGTGGATCTTATTTCTCCTTTTCTCTACTTCTTGTATATGGACATCTCGAGCTGGAAGATGTCATCCTATCCCCCACGATTAACCTTAAATCAGACAATGGACTACTAATGCATCCAACAAAACTTCCATATTAAAATCACAATTGTAGTGTCACCTCTACATGTCATGCCATCCAAAAGCAAACTAGTAAGCGCTAGATCCATTCTCACTGTTTAACTCCACCAAACAAACAATGCAAATGCTAAAAACGAGACAACCTAACCCAAATACGCAATCCAACCCACCCCTTCCCCAAACCTGCATTACCGCTAGTTTTTTTTTTGGGTTTCTCTCAAACGTATTTGTAATGCAGGTGATATACCTTCTAGTGTGCAAGGGCAAAGGCAAGGGCTAGGGCAAAGACAACCTCTGCCCCAAGCCTGCCCTAATGCTAGTTAAAACTTTTTTTCCAACAAAAATTCTGTAAAAAGCCATTTGCAGACCTCATAGGGGCTACACCAATGACAGTATATTGCCTCCGAAAAGAATCATTTGTTGAGATATGAAGATCGTATTTTTTTCGGCAATCCCGCTTCTGTAACTTGCTAACGCCTGCCATAAAAAATCAGGTCACCTAATGAGCATGTCATAAGCTTAGAATACATGGAAACAGAAAAAGAAAGATAATGCTTCAAATGAAATTGGACTCTAAATGACATACAAAATAACTTGAGAATCAAGGGAATATTTCAACCCCTCTCAAACAAGGGTGTGCCCGCAACCCAGGAGAAAAAAAGCTTCAGCAGTTGATGCCATATGATGTGCATGGGGGTGTTTGGAAAACTCAGAGGATCATTGTGGTTGGAATTGGAAAGTTCTAAGCAAACTTTTTTGACAATACAACTTTACGGCTCGAAACTTAAAATATCATTCCACCCAACAAAACAATTGGAAAGTTTGGGCTAAAATGTTTTGCCCAAGGTGTCCTCTCTTTAACACTGTCATTTACCGGAACCAAGGGCGTTTAAAATTCAAACTAACCTAAATTTAAATTCAAAATGGTGCCCTCGAATATTCGAAGTTGGCTACGAAATCGCGACCGTCAAAGTTCAACGACTCCTTAGAACATCCCAGCCGTCAGATTCGAATTTAAATTTCCCTCAAAAACAAACGGGGCAGTTTAGTAAAGAGGAAGACGCTGCCGGACTCTCGTTTGGTTGATCTCTCTTCAACCAGTTCTACTATGGCGACCGTAATGGAGGAAATGAGCTTTGAGCAGGAAAACATGGAGCCTGTTAAGAAGAAGGTTAGCGATTTAGCCATTAGATGATTCGCACTTGTTTTTTTTTTTCTTTCTGAATCTTTACTTACCATTCTGTCATTTTTATGCAAAATAAGGCTAAATTTCTCATCTGCAGGGCGCTAAAACTAACAAGGCAACCAGTGGAGCCCCAAAGGCAGCAAAGCCACTTCAGTCTAGCATGGCTCACAACAAGAAAACTATCGAAGAAACATACCAGAAGAAAACCCCTCTGGAACATGTTCTTTTGAGGCCTGATACTTATGTAGGATCTATTGAGAAACATACTCAAAATCTATGGGTCTATGAAAATGGGCAGTTGGTTCACAGACCTGTGAGCTATGTGCCTGGCCTTTCCAAAATCTTTGATGAAATACTCGTCAATGCAGCTGACAACAAGCAGCGCGATCCTTCTATGGATACTCTTCAGGTCGAAATCAATGCCGAACAGAACTTGATCTCCGTTTTTAACAATGGAGATGGTGTTCCCGTCGAGATTCATGCTACAGAAGGGATATATGTTCCCGAGCTCATTTTTGGAAACCTATTGACAAGCAGCAACTATGACGATGATGAGCAAAAGACTACCGGAGGTCGCAACGGATATGGTGCAAAGCTTGCTAACATTTTTTCTACAGAGTTCATTATTGAGACAGCGGACGGCCATCGCCAGCGTCGTTACAAGCAGGTTAGATGCCTACTTTCGATTTTATTTTATGAAGAAAAGGATTGAATAGGCCTAAGCTTCTGTTCACCCGATTTATTCAGGTATTTGGCAACAATATGTCTGTTAAAGGAGATCCTGTGATTACGAAATGCAAACCCACCGAAAACTGGACTAAGGTTACATTCAAACCTGATCTTGCACGCTTCAAGATGACCTACTTGGAAGAGGATGCTGTAGCGCTTATGTCTAAGCGTGTTCTGGATATGGCTGGATGTTTGGGTAAGACAGTAAAAGTGGAATTGAATGGCAAAAAGTTAGCCATTAAATCTTTTGCTGACTATTGCGGCCTTTATCTGGCTACTGCTCAACAGAACAAAGAAGAGCCTCTTCCGAAGTCAGTGTCTTTCTAATGATTTTTGTGTTCGTTTCTTCTACATTGCTATGCTAAGGCATGTTTCCTATTACAGGATTTACGAGAAAGTGAATGATAGATGGGAGGTTTGTGTGAGCTTAAGCGACGGACAGTTTCAGCAGGTATGTTTGTTTGCATTTAAACTTGGACAACTCACTGTTTGCACAATTTTAATGAAAATCTTATTGCTCAGGTAAGCTTTGTCAACAGCATTGCCACAATTAGAGGTGGCAGTCATGTAGCAGCCGTGACTGATCAGATTACAAGTAATATCATGACAATTGTAAACAAAAAGAACAAAAACTCCGGAGTGAAGGCATTTCAGATAAAGAATCATTTGTGGATTTTTGTCAATTGTTTGATTGCCAATCCTGCCTTCGATTCTCAAGCTAAGGAAACCCTGACAACTCGTCCGAGTGCCTTTGGATCAAAGTGTGAACTGACTCCCGAGTTCCTGAAAAAAGGTAATGCATCACATATTACCTTATCTCCTATGTAGTCACAAAATTAAATCTATGGCAGGTCTGAACATTTCTTGTTTTGCACAGTTGCAAAGTGTGGAGTAGTTGACAATGTTCTTACGTGGGCCGACTTTAAGCAAAGCAAGGACCTAAAGAAAAATGACGGAGCAAAAAGACAGAGGGTGACAGGCATTCCAAAATTAGATGATGCAAATGATGCTGGTGGCAAGAACTCAGAAATGTGTACTCTAATATTAACAGAGGGAGACTCAGCAAAAGCTCTTGCGGTATGCAGATTATGTGATTTGAGTATATAAAAAAAGCCTTCAATCTTGTGATATGAAGTTTATATTCTGCAGATGAGTGGAATAAGTGTTGTTGGTCGTAACAACTATGGCGTTTTTCCCCTACGAGGAAAGCTCTTGAATGTTCGTGATGCCAGTGCCAAGCAAGTAATGGAGAATGCTGAAATTAACAGTATCAAGAGGATTTTGGGGCTTCAGCATGGGAAGGCATATGAAAATACAAAGTCATTACGTTATGGTCACTTGATGATTATGACTGATCAGGTGAAGCTACAACTTTTTAAGGAATGCATTTTCTTTATTGCTGCTAATGATACTCCTCTTTTCTTTTTAATCAGGATCATGATGGATCACATATCAAGGGCTTGCTCATAAACTTCATCCACTCTTTTTGGCCATCTCTTCTGAAGGTTCCCCAATTCCTTTTAGAGTTTATCACTCCAATTATTAAGGTAAATGTGACCATATCTACAAAGACTTCGCATGTGACAGGAATTGACATCAGTTTGTTCTATACTTTATTTAGGCAACAAATAAAAGTGGAAAGGTTGTTTCATTCTACACAATGCCTGAATATGAATCATGGAAAGAGTCGTTAGGAGGTGAAACAAAGGGCTGGACTATCAAATATTATAAGGTTCGTGGGACATTTTTGACATGATGTGAACTGCTGATTCTATGTATTTTTGTACCTTTAGGCCCCAATTTGACTCTTTCCTATGCATGATATAGGGTCTGGGCACAAGTACTTCAAAAGAAGGTAAGGAATACTTCAGGGACCTTAAGAAGCATAAGAAGGACTTCGCATGGGAAAATGAGGGCGATGGAGATGCTATTGACATGGCATTTAGCAAGAAAAAAATAGAGGCTAGAAAGAACTGGTTGCGGCAATATGAAGTAAGTTTTCTACGTTTTTGTGCATTTATGATGTTTGAATAGATGGACTGGCTAAGATGATTGCCAATTGTTTCAGCCTGGAACATTTCTTGATCAAACTACGAAGGTTATCAAGTACAGTGATTTTGTAAATAAGGAGTTGATTCTCTTCTCTATGGCTGACCTATCAAGATCAATACCATCTATGATAGATGGACTAAAACCAGGCCAGCGCAAAATCCTTTTCTGTTCATTCAAACGGAACTTTGTAACACAGGCCAAGGTAGCACAATTTTCTGGTTACGTATCAGAGCACTCTGCTTATCACCACGGCGAGCAGAGTTTAGCAAGCACTATAATTGGGATGGCACAGAACTTTATTGGAAGCAATAACATTAACTTGCTTGCCCCAATTGGACAGTTTGGTACAAGGAACCAGGTGAGATATAGTCCTAACCATTTCCTTGGTGCCTACTTTGGGAGAATTGAATGATAACACTGATCTCCACATTGTAAAACAGGGTGGTAAGGACCATGCTAGTGCACGTTATATTTTCACCTGCTTGGCTCCTTTGACAAGGACCATATTTCCAAAGCCAGATGATGCTCTTCTTGAGTATTTAAAAGAGGATGGGCAATCAATAGAGCCAGTGTGGTCAGCATGCAATAGCCCAACTGTTTGCTTTTTATTTAGTGTTTGTTTTGTGGCGGTGTAGATTCTGAGTTACTTTCTCCTATCTTATCAGGTATGCTCCTATTATTCCAATGGTTCTGGTAAATGGAAGTGAAGGCATTGGAACAGGTTGGAGTACATACATTCCAAACTACAACCCAAGGGACATTATTGCCAATATTAAGCATTTACTCAATGAAGAGCCCATGGAACCCATGGAACCATGGTATAAAGGGTTCAAGGTATCTATGATTTTGTTTTAATATGATTTTATTCCAGTGTCTGTTCTTGTCTTCATTTGATTCAATGGTTCTGATTCATCATCTCAATTTCTCAGGGAACAATTGAGCAATCAGCAACGAAAGAAACAGGCGTGACATATACTATCACTGGCATAATTGAACAAGTTAATGAAACAACCCTTCAGATCAGTGAACTGCCTGTCAGAAAGTGGACACAGGACTACAAAGAATTTCTTGAGACATTGATGAATCCAACTGATAAGACAAAGGAGGCCTTTATCAGGGTTAGCTTAAAACTTTATATTCTTCTGTTCAGTATTTGGCAGCTGATTAACATCATTTCTTTGATTGCTTTCAGGACTATCGAGAGCATAATACTGATACGAGGGTGCATTTTGAAGTCCACCTATCAGAGGAAAACATGGCAACTGCACTTGCAGAAGGGTTGGCTAAGAAATTCAAGCTGACAACTACAATCAGCACAAGTAACATGCATTTATTCGATGAGAAAGGTGTTATCAAGAAATATGAGACACCGGAGCAAAGTATCCATCCCATTATATATCATTTTATCTCGTACATTTATTTATTATTTTTTACCATACCATTGTTTACTTGACAATCGTTTAGTTCTCGAATCGTTCTTCCACATCCGCCTGGAGCTCTATGTACAGAGAAAGGTATGCATTTGGTTTGTGCACAGAGATTGGTTTCATTAGTTCTATGCTAAATTCACTTCTCTATTACAGAAAGTTCAACTGGAAGCAATGCAACTTGAATTGCTTAAGCTTGATAACAGAGTCAGGTTTATTCTTGGAGTTGTCCATGGAGAAATTATTGTGAATAATCGGAAACGAGCAGAACTTCTAGCAGAGTTGAGGAGCAAAGGCTTTACTCCATTCCCAAAGAAATCGAAAGGTGCTGAACCTATTGTACTTGGTGGCGATGCCATAGAAGAGGACAACGAAGAAGGAGATGAGACAAAATCTGCTGTACGTTCGGGAGATTATGAATATTTGCTATCAATGGCAATTGGCACTTTGACACTAGAAAAGGTTCAATCACTTTGTAATGAAAAGAATAAATTGGAAGGGGAGGTTGAAGAGCTTCGACAAAGTAGCCCTAGATCACTTTGGGAAAAAGATCTTGGGAACTTCCTTCAACAACTTGACGTAAGTCCTGTCTGCCTTTGGCTTCTACTGACATTCTTATTCCTTGCGTTGCTTAACTTTTGGGTTTGTACTTTCCTGCACAGGCTCAGGAAGTGGAGGAAGCTAAAGAAGAAGAGTTTGAGCTAAGCAATATGGCAAAGGAAGGTGCTGCTATTTTCAAACGAGCCAACTTAAAAGCTCCAAAAAGGGCAACGAAACCCAAAGCTGAGAGTACTCAAACAAGTAACTTAACTGCGCAGCCTGTGGCTCGGAGCAGTAAGAGTTTTCTTTATAAATCAATAAAATTCTATGCACCAACCTTTTGTCTCACATGTCTTATTTCCGCAGAAAATGACGACACAACCAAACCTAAGGGAAGGCCAAAGAAGGCTGCTGTTCAGGTGGTAAGCTTCCTGAACTGGAAACTTAACATTTACCAGATCCCGAATTCGCTAACCATTACATTTGTTCTTAGATGGACGAGAGTGAAGACCAAGAATTGAACCTTAGTCTTCGTGAGCGACTAGCAGCTTACGCTTCAAAAGCAAATGACAAGAGTGAGTTTTAACTTGCAAGTACAATTTGTTGTAGTTCGAAACATTAAACCGTTTGCTCATGGATGCAGTCCCCGAGCCTTCAACAATCTCAATTGAGATGGAAGATGCGGGTGATGCAAGCAGCGATGTGAATAAAATATCCCCTCCGGTGGCAAAAAAGAATGCAACCAAAAAACCACCCGCTGGAAGGGGCAGGAAGGCTGTTATTTTAAGCGACAGTGAAGAAGATGAAGGAAGTGTGGAGCTGTCTGATTCTGACTACGAGAGTGACAAGCCGGCAAAGAAAGAGAAAAAGAAGGCAGCTGTGAAACCCAAAGCAGCGGTGGCTGTTCCAAGGAAACGGGCCAACGCCAAGGCTGCTAAGCAGCTTGAAATAGCTCAGCCAGAAGGATCTCCTGGCCACAAGTCTCCAAATAAGAAAGTTAGAAAGATGAGAACCTCACCTTTCCATAAGAAGAGTGGTTCTGTCATACCAATGCTTTCTGGCCTTTCCATCGAGTCTTCCCCTGAAGTAGAAGACATTAAGCCTGCAGAGGCTGCTGAGAGGCCAAAAAGAAACAGTAGACCTGTTGTTACCTATATTGAAAGTGACAGTGAGGAAAAAGAAGACATTATCAGTGATGATTCCGACTTCACAGAGGGAGAGGAAGATTAGTCTTGTAATCTCAATTATGGCTGACTTCCAACTTCAGTTATGTATATGTACATTTTATAATTGGAACCATTGTTACATTCACTGTTGGTGAATTAAGAATACCAATAGACTCATACTTGCCATCAGTGTGGGACAAACTTTGCAAACCTAACAAGTATATTACCTGTTAAATTTAAGCTAGCCGGAAGTGGTTTACGAAAACCTAGATTATAACTGGAAAATTACAAAGAAATCCTCATCTTTTAACCGACAAACTTCCTGGAAAATTTTTCCACTATCGGAAATTCTCAATTTTAACAGGTAATCTGCTAGTGTTCCTAGGAAATGGCACACACTGCTTGCCATTCGTTTCGCATTGTGGAAGGGTATTTTTGCAGTGGTTGTCGCTATGATTTCGGTATAGTATTATGCAAAACAGTAGTTTTTGCCGTTGTGGGCTTTTTAATTCAGGGTGATGTTTTGTGGTTTTTTTTGCCTGCTTTTCCAATGGTATCAAAGTGGAAATCCATGGGATATGTTGAAATTTTTGGCCCTGGTTTATTAGGGCGTGGTTAAGATGTGATCCTGGTTTCGGAAGGAGTAATCTTCTTCAGGAGAATATTTCGCCCTGAAAACAGGAGCGAGCGGCGCCGCCACGAGCGGCAAAGCCGCGAGTAGCACAGCCGCAAGCCCATGTTTTCATAGCCAAATCTTCTCCCGAAGAAGATTCTCCAACGAAATTTCTAATCAGGATGAAATTTAGCCTGTCCAGATTTTGCTCTTCCAGCAAAATCGTTAAGGAGCCGGAGAATGGCAAATGAATCCATAGCATATTGGTCCTCAATTTTCTCAAATCTCACTCACTTCTACTTGCCTCCCATTCGCACAAATCTCCCATTTGCGTGCTTCCCATGTCACACTTCAATTTCTTCATTGGCTGATGATTGGGGAAAGCAAGCTTTGATCAACAAGCCTGAAGCTGAGTATCAGCGCTATCAAGAGCAGAAACTTCCATATTATCAGTATTCGCAGCACCAGATGCGCGCAATGACGAAGTCAATATTGTAAGCGCAAAGTATATGTGGATGACTGCATTATTGGATGACCCTTTTGATACGAAGCTCAAGGCACTGGCACGCCCAGACAGGGCTTCCATAGGCGTTGAGGAGGAGATTGGCAACTGGTTTAACGATTCAACTGACGCTTTTGTGCATGCCAAGCTCAACTCAAAAGAAGACCCCATTCTAAAAGCTTCTGCTCACTTGATGTTATCGTTCAGATCTTTACTATCACCTTTCCAATTCCAGCGTCTCTACCGAGTACAAAAAAATTGGGCTGAGCATGTACGTCTACCTATCGACCATTCTGTAAGTGGAACCTTTCCGACAATGAATGACTACATTGCCTAACGCAGGTATATATCTTTGCTTTTCTCAGTCAATATTCTGGTGGAGGCTTCTCTTCAGCTGCAATTGAATGAGCACAATGTCCTTGGAGCTCTCCATACGGTCATGGCGGACGACTGCAACTCCGTTCATGAGATTCTCTCCCTCCGCAAAGATCTGTACGAAGAAAACTCAGGGCTGTATAACCTTTTGGGTTTGATGTGCCTTCAAGATCCCGAGATTGTTTGCTTTCAAGATGCTGTTGATAAGCTGGTGTTCAACATCGAATCCTTGGAGAGACAATTCCTCCAAATCCAGCACCAGCTTTTATACGAGGCAACCAAGTCCGCAGAACAGGATATGATCACGTATTTAGAGGCAACTTCGTTCATTGTTTCTGGAGCCATGCAGTGGTCTTATATGACACTTCGTTATCATGGCTATGGTAATCCACATCTTCCAATCAAAGATATACCTCCATCTGGTAAAGTAACCACTTTTCATGGATATTGGAAAATAGATCCAAAGTACACCATCATCGATCCTCTTATGTAGAACTTGTTAGCCCGTGGTAGCCTATCGGCTGGGATCAGACATATCATTCTTATGTAGAACTTGTTAACTGGTGGTAGTCTATCGGCTGGGATCAGACACATCATTCTTAGCAGATGAGACAATTATGAAGTGTAAGTGTGTACTGTAGTATCACATTACCCTAAAAAATGAATTTGCATTAAAAATCAGCATGAGAACCAGTGTATATATGGCTTTTTTATACAACAAATCACAATGTCAACAAAAACCATGTGTCCTTTATGGTTTTGCAAAATCAATAGTAGTTCATATCATATTTTTTGTGCGGGTTCTAGATTTTACATTAGTTTCTAGAAATCATCATTAGTTCGTAAGATGGTTTATAAGTGTATTTTGATTTTTCAAAACCACTACTAGTTAATATCATGTAATTACATGAATTCTAAATCATACACAAGTTTTTTTGGATCATCAGTAGTTTGGGAGTTGTGTTTTAAGCACGCGTTGATTTTGAAATGCCATTGCTAGTTTCTACCATATTTAATTATATGCATTCTAGATTTGCAATGGATTCTTCAGATTATTATTAATTTATGAGATGGTTTTTATTACATATATTTTTTCAATGTTATACTTTCAGATGCTTTTGTGTGCTAGTTGCCATTACCATATAAGTTTTTCAACACAATTTGTATATTATTAAGTTTTTCTTGTTTAGTTTGAAAACCATGTTGAATTTTGCATAGAAGCTAGAATTTTGCGCAAATAAGAGCAAGTGAATTGTTTTGAAAAAGTTAAGGGGCTCTCTTTTTTTTTACTCTAGTTGACACGTGTATATGGACAATATCACCATCAATCTAGCCAGCGATCCAAGACATTCATTTTGCATTGTTCATTTGTCTTTGTTGGATTGTGAAGGGTTGTTTGTGGACAAACATCATTTCCTTACCAACACCGCTTCTGCGGACAAGGTATCTGAATGCGGCTGCTATGATTCAATAGAGATGTTGTAGATTGTGTGCATTCACATCAATAACCTGCATTTTCCTGCATTTGATCATTGAATTTTTAGAAACACCAAGATTAAGGTGCATTTTTGTCATTTATTCCTTCCTGGAGGTGGAATTTTACACGAGCTTTTCAAAAAGGTTTAACCCTAGAATATCAAATCAATGTCCAGTATGCAAGCGTGGATCTGAGACCATTAAGCATTTCTTTTTCATGCGTGACCACCTTAGACTTGTATGGGATTGGTTGTTCTCCCTTTTTCATGTTTCATTAACAGTCAACAAGTACTTTTGGCAATTTACTCAAGTACATGGACGGAGTTACAAAGCCAGACTTCTCATCTAGTTGCAGGATGGTTGCTTTGGACTATCTGAAAAAGATGAATACTGGTAATATTCAAAGGTTTGGATGTGGCAGATAACTATGTTCTCCAAGATGCTCAAGGTCGCATTGCTAAATCATATCATTGCTCTTCACTTGCCCCTCGTAAGGTGATTAATCTTTGAGGAGTATTTGGATGTGCACTCTTATGCTTAGACATGTTGCTTCACTTGGTGGATCCTGCTTATCCGCTGAGATTTTATTCCTATCTTTGCATTTATACTTGTACTTGACTCTTTCATTAAATAAAGTCTGACGTCCTTCAAAAAAAAAAAAAAAAAATTCCTATCAGTAAGGCAGGCTTGGGAAAATGGTGGGATTAGAAAAAAGTGATAAAAATATAAGGTGGAATAGAAGCATACTAGGAGCATGGTGCATCTAGCACGCAATATATTTATATGTCGCCTAAAGAAAGTAAATAGCAAGCCTAGTCTAGCTAGGGAAAAGAGCAAAGATCACTAATCTTTAGTGGTTCAAGCTTTCATAGCTGCTCCAATCAAGATTAATATCTAAAGGACTAACTACCAATATCAAACTCATCCCATATCACACTCCAAAATAGCCAAAACAAATAGAACAGAACAGAACAGAACAGAACAGAACAGAACAGAACAGAACAGAACAGAACAGAACAGACACTAATTATAAGATGAATGTACCATCCTTGAAACCTTGGATTGGGTATGCGATCAAGCCTCAATGTAGTAATATTGTCTTTGAAGGCGGAGTCCCGCTTATCGGATGCATAATGCAAAATATTTTGTTTCATAAACCTAACTTTTAATATTAGCATACATAATCGAGAAGAAAGTACTTAAACTACTTAGGTTGACCTATGAATTAATGCAAAGGAAGAACTGCATACTACAATCAGAACTTAATTGTGTAATTCTAGTTTCAATGTGTGGCACATAGCATGATATGTTTTGTACCTCAATAATGTTATGTTTTGCAAGATAGAAGAAGAAACACTTTTTAACATCCACCACTAGAGCCCAACATCTTGCAGAGCTACATGAGAGTTGATTAGAGAGTTGATTGGATTGGGCCGACCACCACTAGAGCTCAACATTTTGCAGAGCTACATGAGTTCATAAGTTGTCCCCTTTTTAAATTCCCCATGGAAAAGTGCCAACATGTAGCTTAACATCTAACATTTCAATCGCTGGATTCTTTGCTTCAATAGCATAACTTCTTTTCCAACACACTACAAGATACTTACAACTTGTACAATAGAATAAACATATTAACTCGGATGCATGATATTCCAGTTAACATACCAACCCTCATCTAACATGCATGTAAGCCCCTTAATTATTAAATTCACTTCTGCCTCCCTTCATTTGAAAAACACGCATTTGTAGAGCACCATTTCTCCTTTATTTTCTAGGAAATAAGCATAATGATAAATTAATTTCCTGCAAAACAATCTGAATTATCCGCAATTTCAAAATGGATAACTTGCACTACCTCAAATGATTGAGGCCATTCAGAAGCTTTTGCTTTTACCTCATATATTAATCTTCTTGTAGACGTTTCAAGCACATAGAATGGAACTTCCACAGTTTTCCACAACAATGACGATTTCCTTTCTCAATCTGGAACCACTTACCCCAAAATGTCCACAAATATTTGTACATTTTATTAGCCAATCCACCTTTAACATTTTCCCGCCTCATGGACAAGAAAACAAAAAATGTCTTTATCCTGTAAGTGCATATCCTAAATTAACATGTAGAATAAGGACACCATATGATATATCAAGCAGATAATTTATATCATAATTAAGCTTTCTCTTGACCATTGCAACAGATATCAGCTACAAAATGTTGTTGCGGTTGAACTATAATGTGTAGGAGTAACAACCCAAATATAAGAGCCCTGGTATGGTCAAGAGCCCTGGCATTGTCAATCTACAAATTATAGTTTGACTAACAAGATACCAAGACAAACTAAAATAGAGTTTCACTAATGGACAAATCAAAAGAGAAAAAACTTTTCACATTGGGCAAAATAAAGGAGAAAAAAATTCAACTGGGCTAGGTAGAAGAAACAGATTACAACGGGAGGCACATTACTTCTATGTTTGTCCTTGTTCAACTCGTTTCTATCTTCAACCTGGTGACACAAGCATCAAGCATGCTATTCATCAACTAACAACTATTTGACATATCAATATTGTGAATAGGAAATGGATTAAAAAAAGGGGAAAGCTTTTTCTATCAATAACTTCACCATTCCTTTCAAATACATATGTTTCACGTCCTCAAACTTGTCCATGTCAAGCCCATTGTCAAAGAACAGATTGCTCTTGGCCTGCTTGAGCCCACACAAAAGGTTGAGTTTGTGAACTTGCAGGTCCAAAGGAGGAGGATCATAGAGATACAGAGCCAGGCCACTCAAATTGCAGAGATCAAGGCAAGAATCCGAACAGGCATGGTAGCACACTGACTGAGCATGATATTTGGGGTGATCTGAATGGGGACCAAGGGCCGAAGGACGAGGATGATGTGAAAGCAAAAGTAAGGGTAGCAATGGAAGGTATGTTCACTTCCCCCAAATCTGAACTTGCAAGCAACAGGTCCCCTAGCAGCCCAAAGGCCCCTGCCAAGCCAATGGTTCCAGCTTGTGTTCAGAAGGCTCGGGACTTCATAGCCCCGAACAACATTATTCAGGCTGAATCGAATGAAGAAACAGAGCAGGATCTCTCTCTGTGCTACTTACTTTCTGGACCCTAGCTTCTTTGATGTTGTTGCTAGTTACCAGAAGGGCCTGCAATTGGCGCGCTGGCAATTGAATTTAAATCTAGACTACCCAGTTGTTCTATCCAGCAGCATCAATAAGGTTGGCAGCAAGTCACTTGATGTTGAATTCGTCATCACAGGAAAGGAGGCAATCAAATTCCCCCGCTACTTCTTTAAAACACGCTTTAGATACAAGAGCACAAATAACTTGGATTGCAATCAATCTATACGCAAAAATAGCAAATATTAGAGTAAACATAACAAAAAGTCGTCATATAAGTAGTTAAAATAAGTAGTTAAAGCTTTATCAAACATCAAACATATATATGTTTTCATGTTTGACGTGCTTATTACATACTTTCAATCCGGAGCGTTGATCCGAATTGGATACTTTCAATCTAAACCGTTGATCCGAGGTCATATATATTTCAATCTGGAGCGTTGATTCGAGATTATATATAAATGATCCTACGGTCCACGTTGCTCGCGATCTTGATCGTCGATTTGAGATCGTACGGTCCATGTTGCTCTTATATACTTTCAATCTAGACCGTCCATTTGTTTACACATTGTTTGGGATCTATGGTCCGGATTATTTCTGATCCTACGGCTCAGATTGCTTGCTCAGGTTGCTTTGGATCCTACGGTCCAGATTGATCTCGATCCTACGGCTCAGGTTGCTTGCTCAGGTTGCTTTGG
>JAANSK020064798.1:0-16894 GCA_011763485.2 Isoetes engelmannii | reverse complement strand
CATGTTCTGCAGGAGTGCCCAGCGTACACTAACATCCGGGCAGTTCATGCTGATCTCAGATGCTCTGACATACCGCTGTATCAGTTGCTAGCATCACCCATGGTGGCACGTCTTGCATCATACATCTTGCAGATCTCGGCTGCCAGGGTATCTCTCATTGGACACGGCATTTAACAGCCTACTGTTAGGGTTTTTCCTCCCACGGGGGGTTTTTTCATCCCGGCAGTAGTGACACATTGTACAGCTATAAGTATTGTTTTTGGTTTGGGTGTTGCTTTTGGATTGCAGTTGCTATTACGTGGGCATGTACCGTCTCATAGGCCTTTTGCCTCCGTGGACGTTAAAATATACTTCCTTCCTTCCTTCTTTCCTTCAATCCTAAAACCTTATTTGTTATAACTTATATTTCTTATTATAGCCAAGGATCTTAGAGAAATCCTTGGCTTCATATCTAAAAGTTGTTATTAACGTAGTCCTTAAAGTATAGAAATTTTACTACCCAATCGACCATTTTATCCTAAGGTTCCTTACACATTGTTCAATGTTTGTTGCCATACCAACTTGCAAGACAATTGAATACATGAATGCATTAACGTTGTACTAAGATTACAAATATATGTACTTATATAAAGCTTGACTATTAGGGTTTTGGTGATTCTAGTTTTTCTAGAATATTGTTTCTCAAAAAGGAACTTTCATTGAATCCACTACAATTTTTTGCCACTACAAATGAACATCCTATAAAGAACAATATGTATAGCAACTTGTGTAACGAGGATGATAGAAACCTCGATTCAAAATAAGATTCTCTAAAATGGAACAGAGCAAAAGGCAAAGAGGTTTTTTACTATGGCAAAACTGCATGGTCGAACGAGATGAAGGTTTTTCTAGTTTCCCAAATGCTCATGGGAAAATAATAAAAATCTTTAATGGTTTGAAGTGCATTTACCTGACATGGCACGACATGGATATGTCAGAAATTCAACAAATCGCTGAACTCCCTTTAAGCAAGCCTGCTATAATTTAGGAAGGTGCATAGGCATCTTAGTTTAGTTCAAACTTGTAAAGTTCGTTCAAATTTTCAAGTTATCTGAAGGCATAGACATCTTACATGATTAAAGGTGTAGACTTAACTCGTAATCGCACCTTTGTAGCTCGTGCCAAAAATGAGAAGGTAAAGTATAGAGAACCAAATTGGAATCAACCAGGCATTTTGCCCTTGCTTATTTAACATTGGAGGGACACATTGTCCTCTCTCAAAGATCCAGTAAAGAAATACAATGCCCAATTATGGGTACCTTAAAGAATTTTGAGCAACTAACCTGTTATATTACAACCGCTCAATTGAAAATTTCCCGTTTTATACAGATATTTACAGTAGCTTCGATATACAAATACAACCTGTGGAAGGACCAGGACCACTTGTCATAACCACCAGAAGGCTTTCCATCTTCAAGTAAGATATATGGCTCATGTGCTCGCTCTGCTCATACAAAATATCTCGGACAAAATTCAGGAACACAGAGTTCTCCACATACTTCAGGAACAAAACACAGGGCACTGTATCAATATACCCATTCAAGAAATGTACATGGCGGACGAAGGCGAATCTAGACCATTTATCATATGTGAATGACCAGCTGAATTATCATGTAGAGGCTCCATAATGTTAACTACAGGTACAACAGAAAAAATGAGCAGAAGAATCATGTGGTATTAACAGTGGCCAATGTTACCATACCTTGATCATTGCATCATCCATCATAGGTCATGAATCCAAGAAGCGCCCTGCCATTCTTTCATGTCAAACTGCAAAGATAGCAATGTCAGAGTTTCCAGTTAAGGAGGCTAAGTCCTTAGTTTCTGACTTGATATACCTCGTTTTGAAAAGCCATGATCCACGACTACACGTCATTAAAGAACTCTTGCACAATATTTCTGTGACAAGCATGCCGGTCAAATCTGGTTCATCATGTATTACAAGGGTTCCAAGATAATGGACGCCTTTGTAAAAACGGAAAGAACAAAGGGTGCTTCTTCGTGGGGTCTAAATGTTGATGGGACAATAGTGTACCCTTCTGGGTCTGGCTCCAAAACCATTTCACAGGAAATTTCTCTAGAATTCACATAGTCTGTTCCACCAACTGATTCATGCATAAATATGTGGTATGCCCGCTTTCCTCGTGTCTTAAGAATCCTCATGCCTATATAGAATTTGGAGTTGTCGGCACTAGACTGATAATCACCGAGACCAGCTCGTTTTCGAGAAGAGAAAGGAACACCCTACAGAAACAATGAATTAGAGGTCATATTCTGCATTTGAATGAATTCAATTATTACAAAGAATGCATATATCTTGTATTATTACCTGTGTTAGTGTCACAAACACATGAATTGGGACACGAGCATCTGACCCTACAGCTTTAAGACGGAACTGTGGATTCTGCTGCCATGAATCATAATCCTGGCATCCTCCTGCAGTGTAACCACGCCATTGTCCACGTAAAGAGTACCTCATTTCTGGAGGATATATGCGACAGACATACAAAGACCGAAAATGAAGCTGAAAGTCTTGCCACGACATCCAGAACACCCCATCCTGTGCCTGCACAAATGTGGATAAATGCTTCACAAATATGAACAGATGATAAGATACAGCTATATCGTGGGTTGAACACATACCTGTGGTGTATACTTCAGTTTATGCTTCATGCGGTCTGTCCATTCAGAAGACATATCTGACCATGGACCATTCCATTCCACTTCATTTGCCCATGGATTGCAAATCTGGACTAGTTTGTGGCCATCCACCTCCCTAGCCTAGGCGCAGAAACATAAACATAGTAAGTTTTATGTAGAGAAACCTCAGAATATAAAAGGGTGCTAAAATCTTATACCTGAAGCAGAGAATAAGCATGTCCCTGGACAATTCCACTATCGGAGACGTGCGTGTCAGAACCTGAAGGGCTCCCTGCCCCTAGTAGAAATCCTTCTTGCATAAAGCGCAATAGCTGAGACCAGAGTCTCCCACTGGCGAGATCTAACTGTGCTTGAGCGCTTGTCAAATCAATTTCCTCCCCTGCTCCACCAGTCAAATCCACTAAAGCATCTTGAACATGGCCACCTTCTAGTGCTTCATAGGATCCATGTAATTTCGCATATGCTTTCTCCAATATCGAAACCCACAACTCATTCTGCTTCCTGCTTGTTGCAAATGCAGGCTTACCACGTGATTCACATGGTATCCAATCATCGACAACAACAGGCACCCACTCCCCCTATATTATAAGGACATTTTTTAGAAGGATTAGCCTAAACTTGACTTGTTAAGTATGATAGAATGTGCGTAGAAGAAAGAACACACCTGAATACAGAACCGCACAGTATAGATGCCCTCGTGATTATACTCTGGAGTAATTATAATTTCAGATATGCGTGATGCAGATGTCAGCACAGCTACAGCACTCAGGAACCAGCAATCTCCAAGATGACCCTACATAATAAAGAATCAATCAAAATATGCAGAAATATTATCTTGAGAAAGTAGAATTGAGGGCAAGTTTCTAACCTGACAGACATCCGCAGGCTTTGTAATGCCCTCAAAAAGACGAGGTCGAACGTTTGCATCCTTGACAAGTTCATCTGGCCGTAACCACTCGCTGACAACCTATATTGGACATGAAAAAAGATGTCAACAGAAAGGCTAAAGTTGAATGCTTAAACAAAAGACCTGTCTAACCAGACAACATTAACCTGCAGCTTAGGCAATGGGTGTTCTGGATCTATGAACAGGGACTGATTATTTGGAGGAAATTCTTGATCTGTGAAGTGTGCCTCCCCCCTTGCAAATAGAGCTTCTTTTACTGCAAGCTCAACTGCACGCATTCTCTGGTTCAACTCAGCCTGAGTTTCAATATGGGGCTTCCTTAGTTTGCGAGCTACATAATCCATTTCAATGACTACAGTGTCGCGGTCTGATTTTCGTTTCCGTCCAATTACATTCAGGTCTTCCCAGAAAGGTTCTTCCCGGTCATAAAAGTCTAGATCCGCAGCTTCACTGCCCCAGTCATTTATCTACAAAAAACATTATAAACAAGAACTTAAGTACGCAAAGTTGCCAAACAAATTGCTATATAAAGGAATTTTTATGAATTACTCTGGGAGAATCTGCAGATTGCCAATCATCATCAGGCTCCTCTTCCAGAATACATTCTGGCATATTAGTGCTACTATGAACTGTCATTACTTCGTCCTCTGTTAGGCACCTTCCCCAAACAAATACATCCATGATCTGCATGCTGCACTCCACACCTTCACTATCAGAACGCCCAAATGCATCTAAGTCCATCGGAGGACGTGTCCCCACCCACACTTCTGTTCCCTCCTGCCAGATACCATCATCTGCTGGAAACTGTAGCCCGCTTTGTGTGCCATCCAAAATGCCATCAAGATATGCAGCAGCTTCTCCTGCTTCTGCATCAATTGTCACTGTGACAGTATGCCACCTGTCTCACAAAAAAATAGGCAAACAGATATGTTATATGGGAAGAAAGCCCAAATTAAGAGCAAATAAGGACATATAAAGTCATGCCCCAAAAAAGGAAAGAAAAAAGAGAACACAATAGATCTTACTGACCTTCCATCAGCAACATTACTGCCCCCAATAGACGTTTCTCTTGAAGTCGTATGACCGGAACCCTTTCGAACTAACTTCAATCCAATCTGTCCTGATTCTAAATTCTGGTCTGCACCCGCCACCAGAATTTCTAAACATACATGTTGCCTAGACTCTGTGCCAAGAACACAAACTGGCCCAGAGAGTGGCTGGATCATGATTGCAACAGAGCATGTAATAGACTTGCTCCCACAAACAAGGTTATCAATGGCACCACATGGCCTACCCATAGTCCGGGGCTCATCATCAATAATACAAACTGTTCCTTGCACTCCAACCTGCGCACCAAAGGCATTGACAATTTAGAAGGAATTTCATAATGAGTAGTTTATGTGTCCTGATATTTGATGCACTCCAAAATATGCCTAGAATGAACAAAGACCATTTGTACCTGTTGAGCACATCGAGCTCTTTGAGCTGCTAAGATACGGCGAGCAATACTAGACGCTCGTCCACTCCCATCATCAAAGATATCTCCTCCACCTACTGCTCTAACAGCTGCTGCCATTGCGGCAGCCTCTTTAGTACCAGCATCTGGAACTGATGAAATGACAGATGCCTCAATCTCTCTCCTTTTCTTTTCCTCCTTTTCCAATAAGGCCTTCCTCCTCTCCTTTCCTTTGCCTTCCTCTTCACGTCTTTGAAGCATAATTTCTTCTTCAATTTCCCTTTCCCGCATATAGCTAGAAGAGGACAAACACAAGAAAAGAATATTAACAGGCCTTTTTTTAGTGAATTCAAGTTATGTCTATTACCTCTCTTGCACCAACTCAAACTGTTTACGATCTTCTGGTGTCCATTGATCTATCTTTTTAGCGCTTAAATCTGAAAGCCCAATGCTATCCAAGAATAACCGAAGCCGAACTTCATCCTTCAGACAAGTCAATTATCAGGCCATTGTCCCATGGACTAATAAAAATCTAACTCGCCAACTATGTTTTTACCTGAACTCGTTCTGCCTTTGCAGCAAGCCCAAGAACAAGTAACAAATACCCACCAAATTTATCCCACATATATACCCATTCCGTGTCAATTGCTTCCTCTAAAGCTAGTATGCGCGCATGTGCATGCATCTTTCTTCTGTACCCAACCTCAGGAGAGGGCTCGTGCCTATACTTTGACTTTCTTCTCCTTTTACGCCACCACAAACCTGCCGCATATTCCTCATTTCTGAGTCGCTCGCGTAGTTTTAAAACATCTGCCCTAGGAAGTACATAATTTCCAGCTTTATCCCGAGGAATTGAAGCATCGCCAACTAGTAGTGCAGCAGAGCTTGCCGATCTCTGAGGTGCAGAATATGTTCCAGATAACGCATTTCGTGTCTGCAAAACATTATAACAAATTAAAGAGGGGCCATGTATAGATGAAACAAACCATGATACAACAGACTTTCAAGAACCAAACCTTTGTGGAAGATCGAGCAATTGCCTGAATCACCGTTTCCTTGCTCAAAAACTGAACAGCATCTTCCATCATCTGTAATGTGCCCAACATGAATACACATGCTTTTTGCTCATGTAATGGATGAATTGGAAGAAAAAAAATACCTTTAAAGTTATGCATGGCCGTGAAACAGCAAAGCCAAATGCCACAACAAGAGTGACAGCAGAAACCGCTGCTCCAGCAAATGGAGGGTAGATCTCCAAGCTTGCAACAACTCCCCAACCAGCCGTTGCCAGTGCAACAACATATAATACAAGGAACGAAGCACTACAGCATAGCATAATAAGGAACAAAATGCCTTATAGAAACGAGACCTCATTTCAGAAATTCATAGCGCCAACATACCTGACATTTTTTGCAGAATCCGCATGGGTATCATAAACATAAACAGGAAGAACACGAGGGGAATAAACAACAACTGGGGGAGACAATAAGACCTAGAGAGTGTTGAAAATTAGAAGTATGCATATATATTTATACGAATGATGAATATTATAAAACTTAAACTCTGTACTTACAGTTAAAGCACGGCCCGCAAGCAGGGACAAAAAAGAGAAATATCCAACTGAGGCCCCAACAAAAGGCTCATCTGCAGTTAAATGGAAGAATTATAATTGCGAAGAAAGGCCTGAAGTATTATGCCAACTGCTGAATAGCATACCTGCCAGAAGACCAACAAGAAAAGCAGCCAGAGCAAGCACAAATACAGCAAAACAGACCACAATAGTCTCGGCACGTGTCAAGTAAAAGTTATGTGATGCCCAGTGGTGTATAACTCCAATTGTGAGCACCAATAATAAAAGAAACAAAAGAAATGCCACTCCCACCTATATATCACAATACGGAAAGGTGAACCAACGACAAGACTTACCTAAACTGATATACAACCCAGATTATATGAAGTTACCGTCCATGGGATTATAGTAGCTATCACAGCAGATATTGCACCAAGTAATAAGGTCAAACCAACACCAACAAAGATAAACACTCCACGTGATAACTGCCAACCTTCATCTTTCCTGGTAATAAGGAAACTTGGGTAAACAACTATAATAGGAAATAGCATCAAACGAAAATCCTAACAGTAGCTTACTTGCAAGAGGTTAACTACATGTCCTCTATATTTACGACTTATAAGATCTTGCAAGCTAGAAATCAATCTTTCTGCAAAGTTTTACTGTATCTAGGGAATATGACTTGTTTAAGGGTATATATGACTAATGAATATATATATGACTCATATTCAAAATAAAAAAATGATAGTATGGCAACTTATATTTAAATAAAATATTGATAGCACGGAAATAGGTGTGTTAATCTACGGAGTAAAAGGTGTAACGCAAAAACTAACATAATGTCAGTAAAGTAATGAGTAAAACATCCTTCTCACCATTTGTAGAGTCCACAAGCAAGGGAGAATAACGCAGGAATGCAAACTAAAGGTAGGAGAGCAGCGAGAAAATCCACTTTTTGCGGAACCATCCCTTCTCGTGTTTGAACAACTCCCAAATATGATCCACCAGAAAATGTTACCAGCACAACTACATTACAATGATATATGTGAAAACCATGAGGAGAAACTGACACATGAGTATATTTGATAAAATTTTCATGCCATGATACTTACCAACAAATATCCCAACACAGACAGCCGATGACAATGAGAACCTATATGTTGCAAACCAAGAAACTGCAGGTAGCACTCCAGTGAGAACCAAGGCAAATGCCATGGCAATCGCCCAGCCAAGATAGATGGATGATGTATATGGTGAATGAGAACTAGTTTCACTGTTAATCCAACCCTGATATTTTAGGTCATCCAAGGGCTTAAATGATATTATAACGCCCAGTGCCAGAATACTTCCCACACAAACAAAAATACAACATGACATTATAAGACCCTGCAAAAGCCCATTTTTTGCTTCAGATCACTTGTTATCAACAACATAACTCGAAAAACATCCTAGTACAATTACCACATGACAAGAAAAGTATAAGATCTAAGAAAACGTTTGGAAAGTTTAGTGCACTAGCTGTAATGATACCATTCCATTGAGCTTATAATATCCTAATATCTTGTAAAACGTTCTCTGCTACCTTAGGAAGTGTGTTTCTGCATAACTAAATCCAAGAAAGGCAGCTTTAAAAAAGGTCAAAAATATACCTGTGTTGACCAAGATCCACAATTACGTTCTGCAGATTCATCATTGCTAATTTCAGCAGGAACATAAAAGCGGAATCCATTGCGTATCCAGACTGGGATTGCAATTGACAAACTCCCAACCATTGATGGCACCGTTAAGGACAGTGCAAGAAGGATAGATGATTTGCTGCAAACAAAAATATTCTTTTAGCACGTTAGAAAATAAAATAAATATTGAATGACTACGGAGTGCTCAAATCTGGAGAACAGTAACCTGAGAAATGCTAGCAGCAGCCCCGTTGAGGTGCTGAGTAACCACGCAATAACCCCAATCTGAAACAAGACATTCAATAGTGGACCAAAAACACGAACAAGGATACATAAAGAAAGTTGCTTACCTTGCGTACCCTGAGTGTCATAACCATTTCCTCTGCTTTTAACGCACGGAAATATGCCATTATAGAGCAGCAAACGGGCGACAACAGCAAAGCAGAAAAACCAAACTCAAACTGTAGAAATACATCACTACCAATGTCTCAGTCAATGGTAGAAATGAGCTTCACTTGTTGAAAAATCAGAGAAAGAGAAAAGTCATAACCTGTTCATGAGTTGCATTTAATACTGTCACTGTCCTAGGACGGAAAACAGCAATCACACTAGTCTCCACTACAAAAACAATACTGAACAAGAACCAGGCCCTTACAGGAGTGCCAGCAAAAAGCTGCACTAGAACGCTGATCCTCTGCGTCCATTTTTCCCACCTTTGCCTACGTAACTCTTCAGCCCATGCTTCCTCAGAAATACCATTTTGTGACTGGCTTGGTGCAGTAGTTCCAACTTCACTAATATCTCTGTGGTCCCTATCTGCATCTAAGCTACTTCTCTGTAACAAGGCCAATATTGTCGGATCCAAACCCCTTTCTTTAAGCATTACTGCAAAATTAGGATCAAGGCCCTTGTCTTCCAATAAGGTAGTCAGATCATGCTCTCCAGGTTTGCGTAAGCTCCTACCTTTTAGCATTGATGCAAGCCGAGGATCATTTAACGTTTCTTGAAATACTGCTGCCAGGTTTGCTTCAATAAGTTGATGCTCACCCAAGGCACCTGGCTCTATAGAGGAGAGTTCTACCGTTAATGGACCAGACGTGAATGTCTTGTGTGAATCCACCAACAAGATGCTTGACTTCTTTTCCATACAAATCTGACCTTCAGCATCATGCACATTCTGCAACGTGCCATCGCGATCTTCAGAAAGTGTAGAAAATCCTGACAATGGCTTTGTCGTATTGTCCCCTGCATCTTCAACTGCTACCATTGGCTGAGAGGTGCTCCAACCTGCAATTGCTTCACTTTGAAACCTTACATAACCACGGCTCATGGATTCCGCTGCTGCAACATTGGCTGCCTCAACGCTGCTACTTCGTTTGGTGCTTGACTCACGACCCTCAGAAAAACTTGAGGAACTGCTGCCTCTCCTCCGAAATCCTTCGCGCAGTCGTAAAACTGTGGGTTGAAGGGCAGCACGCCTTGCAGCAGAAGGGCTTACAACAGATAGATGGCGACAGACAGCAGCTCCTAAAAGTACAGATGCAACTACAGCATAGCCAATGCAATGACCCAAATACCTGAACATGAAAGATTATGTCAAGTCTCTTGAGATTATAAAAGCAAAAACATATCAAAAGAAATGCATTCTAATAATATCACTACCAGTATTCTACACCAAAACAAATCAAAAAGACCCTGTAGGTCCCAGCAACAAATAGTGCAACCACTCGGCTTCGTAGCAGTTGAAATCCAAACAAGCATGTCCCAACATTGGAATCTGGAAACATAAACACAGGCCAATAAAACAAACATATGGCATAAGTCAAGCTTTAGCAAGAGATCCAATTTAAAAGTAGTTAAATGGAATACTTGCCAAGTATAACAACTGCAGCTGAGGTTACAGCACCAAGCCATTTATCCTTCCGTGCTGTGAGCCCATATAATACTGAATATGCAACTAGCACAAGAACAGATCCCATGTAGAGAAATACAAGTTGGGAGACCCTGCACAAACAGCAATAGAATGTGACAAGTAAATAATGTTTTCTTAGCAATTAAGCATTTAGTCCACTTCAGGGACCGACCAAGGTTGAACTTACCAGCATCACAGATCCTTTACAAGCTAATAGTCTAAAGCTTTATTAGATTGATAACAAAGATTCAATGGCTAATTCCATAGTCATTTGATAACATAGCAAATTAAACAACTTCAAAAAATCCATGCCTGTTCTGTTTCTGCAAGGTGGGGTCCTTTGGGTCTGGAGGTTCTGGCAAACAGGCCACAGGACCAACTTCTATGGTTTCAGCATATGCAAACTTGTATGACCGTCTCACGTACTCATCAACATCTATCCCACTACCTGTTAACACAGCCCAGAGGTTAAGGTTGTGGTTCACTAATAAATCACAATAGGAGAAGAATATATACCATGGAAAACCATTTTACAAATGAACAACATATTTATGGCCAAAGTTATGGCCGAGACCCCAAAGAAAAATCCAGACGCTGAATATCTTTCAGAGGCACTCCTTCCTGCAGACACATAGACAGCAGAAATCTCGTATCCACATAATAAACTCACTGCCAACAAGAGGAGAACTGCAACAGCCCCTGCAAGTAAACAAGGGCATGAGATATTTTATGCCATATGATAGATCAAGAAAATGAATGCCTTGCAACTTTTCATTGGACCTGCCTTGCCTTTAAAACCTAAGATTTAAGGTTCGCATGTGGAAACACATGGGATGGGTTAAGCCTTCACTGCAACTAGAGTGGATTTGCAAAAGAAAGCAGCAATTGCACTACCACGAATACTAATGGAGGTGTTCGTCAAGACGTTTTAAAACTTTAGAATGGTAATAATTCTGTCTGAACAATGGTATGTTCGTACTTAACTTTTTTAGGTATTCATTGACAGACTTTATCCTTCCCATGTATTTGAAGCAGAAAGTACTTACGTGAACTTTGCCACTGTGTTCTCCACCACAACATAATTGCATAGAATGCTAGCAGGAGTGCTGTGCCTGGCAGAATTACAGCCAACCCGATCGTGTCTCTATCTAAAAGAATTATGAGCTTTGCTCCCCAAGCTATGATAACAACAATCGGAGATAGCACAACAACCCATGCAATAACTGCCAGTGCTGCAGATATACATCTTAGGTAAGAGCCATTCAGAAATGAAGGCCATTTTCGTGCGAACACCCAGCTACATGAAGAAGAAGAAGGCATTCATTAGCAATAAAGTAACATCAAGTAGAGATACAGTGCTAGTCCTATCAGTAATGAGCAATTTATACGGAATATAAAGATACGTCTACATATGATAGGCCTGCATATGGAATGGTAAAGCTCTTTAAAATGTATTCTTAGGTAAGCAAAAAACCAACCAATTACATAAGAGAAATTTCAGTGACAACTTTACCCACACTCAGCTATAGAATTACAGAGTATGGTCAATTACATGTTTCTCATTTGAAGCATCAGGAACATCCTACATAAACTAGGCATGTATGTATATATTAAATATCCTAAAATGTTGTGATCGAGGGGAATCGTTGTTTAGGTCAAAGTTTACAGTTAATGGCATCATGGTTGCAAGACAATGAAAGTGCCCTAGATCTGGTTTGCCCATCGCGTATAGGGAAGCTTACTAGTTGACATATATAACCATAGATTTAAAGGTTGCAAGTAAGAGTTATTTTTCCACAGAAAATAAACTCATTTTGCTTAGAAGAAAGGACAAGAGGATATTCCACCCCCTCTTCAAATTTGACTTTCGGAGCAGTTGAACAAGGTGCATTGTGCATTCACACACTAAAAAGATGAATTTCTAACCCCTCACACAAAGACATGTTTCACAAGTGCTGCTTTAAAGAAATAACAATGGAATATGTGGATATGGAATGTAATCGATATGATCGATCATAACTAGAAAGAGCAGTCTTTGTTCTCATGTATTAAGCTATAACAATAGGTTTAAAATACTCGCACCAAGGATTTCCGTTGCTGTAGTACTGTGAATGTGAAAGACATCTTCTTATCAGAAGGCAGGGATAAGACTTCACTTTCAAGTTTGTTCCAAATACATTTTATTACTGTCATTCCGCCCCTCGTGGATAATTCCTCACACAGTGGATCACTTCAATCGATGGTATGGAAAAGGAATATCAAGTTTTCATCCTCATCGGGTCTGCTGATGCAAACGTTTTGCTTCGGTGGACAACAAATGTCGTGCTAATTTAGGCTAACCTTAAAAACAGCTAGAAAAAATGAAGCGGAAGTAATGTGTACGTTACCTGTAGATTCGCCAGGGACGCCAGTTTACAGCAAACAGAATGGCAATAGAAAGTGCACCAAACACTGAGAACAGTGTGCCACAGACGGCACACACAACAACCAGACCATGCCGATCTGTAGCTTCCATTGAGGACTCCATTGCAGGAACTGTTAACCTGCTTCATTCACTCTGCTGCTGCTACCAAATGAACCCAAAAACCTGTTCGCAGAGCTAGCAAGCACTGCATTTCTGCTACTAGAAGGTGCAGAATACACCATTGTTGAAGAAACGAATTGGTTAATCTGATCTGGGCGAGGACTATGAAAACCCAAGCAAGAAAATGGCTAAGAAAGTTGGGGGAGCTACTTGGCAGCTAGGGATTACTCCGGCAGTGCCAATGTGGTTGAAGAAGGCCATATTCCATATGCGTTTTTCTGCGTCTGGCTCCTCTCTTTCCTCAATAAAGGCGGCAGGGCACGAATACACGGGACTAGGAGGGAGAAGAGACACAGGGCCAGTGCAAAAATACACACTACTTACAGTGGAACAGTGTATCCCTTTTGATTTTCTCTCTCTATCCGCCTTTCCACTGAGAACGCGGATCCGCTGTACTCTGGCATTTTCCGGCCACGCAACCGGCGAGAATCCGGCAATCGGCGCCGGCATTTAATGCAGCCGCCTGAGGGCGTTTTTCAAATTGGGAAGAAAACCGGCGGACGGGTATAGGGTGTAATTTATTTGTTTAGGATAATTTGGATAATGGTTTTTTAAGCGCGTGCGTGGGTGCGTGCGTGCGCGCGTGGTTTGGGTTTTGTTTGAGAGCGTGTCAGCAAATGGGGGACGTGGGAAAAGGTGGTGGGGTCCATTCCTTGTTGCCTAAATGAATGAAGGTCTTTTTTGCTCGTGAGCGTTATCCCCCTTGGCTTCAATGTTGCCCCCTTACCCTCCAACTTTTGACTTCACCACCCTCTTGCTTTCTCCTTCTCTGCCTATATCTCTATATTTTCTCGTGACAGTGTCCCTCTCCTGGCCTTCTCCTATAGTTATCGGGAACTAAGTTCCGAACTTGGTTCCCGTTCCGGAACTAGTTCCAAGATCCAGAGTTCCCACCTTAGTTCCCAGTAGAAAAGGGAATATTCTTGAATATTCCTCAAATATCCTCGAATATTTGTCGAATATACTCGAATAACCCATTCCCATCTCATTCCCGTTCCCATTCTGGATTTTGGGTCCAAGTTCCCAAAAAGTTCCCGTTCTGGGTAACTATTCGGGGCCTCCCCTGCCTTTCTCCTCATGACCTTGTCGTTCTCACATCAACCCAGTTCCCACATTATCCACTCTTCTTCCACCTCTGTTTCAACACCTCCATTCCTTTTCGTCAAATCCTCCATGTATAAGGGCACATTCCCATGCGCGTAACTCGACTTCACTTCGACTTTCAGAATTCAAGGCAACAAACCAAAGGTTCCATAAATCCCTCCCTATTTCTGGAAGACGAAGTCGCCTCTGGAGCTAGCTTTGAAGTGCAGTAATATGTGTACAAAGCAACTCTAACTTGGACTTCCTTTTTTCAGGTTTGGTCGACCTCGTGGGAACGTACCCTAACCCATCCAGTCTTTAACTTGACTTCCGTTGTCTCACTTTAACCCATTTCACACACACATCCAGTTTTCTTCCGCCTCATAGTTTCAGTCCCTCCATTCTTCTGTCAAATCCCTGTATATAATACATCCAACAACTAACCTCTCTTGTCGTCGCATCACGCAATCTTCAACAAAGTCAGTCTCTTCTTTTAGTCACTTTCATCTTTTTGCTCCACACTTCCAGTCAAGTTCGCTAAAAATGCCCTTCCATTTGTTCTTGATAGATTACGTGTTTGTTTTGGACTATGATGTGATCATATTAATACTGCAATTAAGGCATATCTAGTGGAAAAGGTAAGCATGCACTCTTTTGTCAAAATCTCAACCCATCCAACAATTGACCTCCATTGTTTTTGCATACATCACATAATCTTCAACAAATTTATAGTCACTTGTAGGTAAATACCAAACATTTGTTGTCCTAAACTTTGCTAGATAGCTTGCATGTGTTTTGATAGATATGATCCAAATGCATAACCCAATACATAAGAACTATTGACATTAATTAAAATGCATTAAAACCATCCACATTTAATTAAATCCCTTCGCCCCCATTACGTTTGCTATTGCTTTTTACTAAGTTTTTAGTTGGAAAAAAAAGTTTAATTCAAAAATAGGGGGATTTTTTTTTTTTTTTTTTTTACCATTGTGATCTAGAGTCTAAAAATACATGAAATAATCTTTTTTTAAACCTTCAAGCCTTTTAACTGTTTTTTTTTTTATTATTTTATTTTTTTTAAAGCCTTCTTGAAGTTTAGGTTAGCGCTGGGCAGGGCAAGGGCCAGATGAACAGGTCGAATGAACAACAGCCTTCTTGAAGCTTAGGTTGCGATGGCCGCTTAAGTTGCGATGGGCAGGGCAGCGGCCAGATGAACAGGTCGGATAGGCGAAGGAGGAGGGGGCTTCAACAACAGCGGTAGGGAGGCACTCTGCGAGAGGAGCTTCTGCGATAGCCACAAATCACAGGAATACATCTGCCCCCTTTCATCCCTTCATCTGTGATACGATTCATGCCCTTTATATGTGAAACGATTCTGATAGCAGAAAGTAAAACTTCTTGTTCTTCAGATGTTGCCTGTACTGCCGATTTATCGAAGTAGAAATGATGGTGCGGGAAGAATTGCGGACCTCTGCCTCCATTCTAGGGTTTATTCCTTATTCTTGATGGTTTCGACTCATGGTTGACGGCTCAAATTTTCCTCTGTTAGGTTCCATAAATTGGGTAAGCAGTTCAATCTATGTCTTCAAATTTGCCGCAGGTATACCACAAAGTTCTCGATTGTTGAGAGTCTCCAGGAAAGTGCAAGCTGTGGAAATTTTATTGAAGATGTGAAGATTCCTTTGTTATGCATTCAGGTAATAATACAAAGTGGAATATCAAATGGTATTCAGATGGCCGCAGATTTAAACAAAGCTTTGCTCATATATCCACTGATATCTTTGATGTGTCTAGATGTGTTGCTTAATTATTTGGGCAACAGTGGCTCACAGTAGCGGAGCTTGCCTTTCAAAAGGGTCGCAGCCCTACATTAGACACTGAAAGTAAGTTGTCTAAAAGTTGGGATGCTCATAGAACCAGTGTCTAGTCTGTTGAAATCGTTGAGCAGCTTGGATAATATACCATGTGGTAGCCGACAATATCTAATTTTGGGGGTGCCAGAACCAATAAATGATGTATCTTTTGCCAAGATATCTAAGTTGGAGCTGTGGAAGATATGCAGAAAGGGGAGGCATGTCAACCAGCAGCAGAAAGTATCTTTAATGTGCTCAGCCGAACTCATTGAAAATGCCAAGTCCCAACAAATCATAACACAAGCAGGGACTAGAGGGTACATTGCACCTGAATTGGCCTACATGGGCAATTCATAAAAAATACATGGTGGAAATTGCATGTGGTTGTAGCTCAACTGTTTCCTTGTTAATTTATCAGTGTAAATTTAAAAGCTCTTCTAAAAAACTACATTGCAGATTTGTGTGAGGAAGTTTTTGTTTCGTAAGTTTTTTTTTTTTAAAACCAAAATAGCATTAATCTCCAATAACAACCACAAAGCAACTTTCTACATACAAAAAAAAAAACAGATGAATACACAATAGAAGCACCCATACACAATGGAATCTACAAACAAACAATTTTTTTAGGGAAAGTTACTGAAATGCTTTTATTGTTTACTGAAATTACCAAAATACCCTTCAACCAGGGGCATTTCGGTGATCCGAATGCAAATGTGCCATACAATGATGTGAGCTTTCCAAGAAGTGTAATATCACCTGATTCCAAGATCGCATCATTAAGCTATGACATATTTTGCTCTTAAAATTTTAAGAATTCAAGACAACATAACTTTACATCATTAAGTTCAATCCAGATGATCTTATACTTATTGGAAAGCTCTCATCATTGTCTCCAATCTGTTTGAAGGGCACATTTGCATTTGGATTATCATAAAAAAGTTACAATCATTTTTACCGAAATGCCCCTAGTTGAGGGGCATTTCAGTAATTTCAGCAAACAATAAGGGTATTTCACACGAACCAATCCAACAAACACAAACCATTACCCTCACACTTACAATTAAATCCCCCTTAAAACCCCTTTTGGTTTGGATGCATATTCACACGGGGTGACTCCGGGCAACGAGAGCTGTTGGATGGGCATATTCAC
>JAANSK020064687.1:0-16895 GCA_011763485.2 Isoetes engelmannii | reverse complement strand
CAGAGAACTATACATTCAAAGAGCAAGAGGAGGTGCAATCGATGCGCTGGGTGAACAATCAAATTACTATTTTGGTTCAAATAACATATCAGTATGACTCAGTGGCAGATGAGATTATCAAGAAACATGAAGCACCACAAGTATCTGCAGCAAAAAGGAAGGGCGCCAAAGACACATTATGTGTTTCCAGATGGTGCAGCATCTCAATTCAAGGCTTCTAGACCGTTTTACTTTGTGGCTAGGTACACAAACGACTCTGAAATCTATATGATGTGGAATTTTTTTGGTTCTAACCACGGGAAAGGCGAGCATGATGGCAAGGCTGCTGAATTGAAGAGATGGTTAAGACAGCTGCAACTAAAGTATAGGAGCATGAAACTGGGTAATGCTCATGAAGTAGTAGAAATTGCTGAAGAGATGTTTACGTGTGGAACATCCGAGTGGATGAGCACATCTAAAACTGGCAAGAGAGAAATATAAAAATGTTCTTTTGGGAAGTCAAAGTGGAGGATATAGATAGGAATAAAGCATGGAGTGCTGAAAGGATTCTGGACACTAGGCAGATCCATTGTATTCATGCTTTCAATCCTGAATCTCTATTGCAGTTGCACACGAGAGAACTTTCGTGTTTTTGCAGCTACTGCTTGGATGGCATGTGGGATAGTTGTGGGATAGCAGGTCCCTATTCTCCTCCAGTCCTACCATGTTAGCAGAGGCTCTAAGAGTTGGGGATAATTTTGCGGTTATTGCTCCCAAAAGCAATGAGGAAGGTGCTGACTTTTGGATTCTGGTATGCATTAAACCAAAGTGGATAGTGGAGAAAGACTTCCAGCTCAGTGGAACATGGTACCTCGCTGGTGAAAGTGTCTTAGAAGGTATGTATTACAAGAAGTCCATATTACAAGAAGTCCACTAGATCAACTGTTAGCTATGATCTTGCAGAAAGGACGCTAAGGGCATAGTATTCACAACACAAATCTGTGCAATTAGACTTCACATGCCACCAACTAAACGTCAGAATAGAACTGTATATAGGCTGGATCCTTTAGATGAGAAGAAACTTTTAAAAAAATTACCCGAAGTTCTTTCCGATGACGATGGAATGTAACACTTGTAATTCTATAATGTTCAGAACTCAAAAATTTAGTTTTGTGCTTCAGTGTGGTATTGAGTTAATTTTCAACAAGTGAATTTCATTCTGCTTTATTCATCACTTTGTTTAGTTGACGCTTTCTCTCGAAGAATTGAATTCCTTTGAACAATGATGCTTTATGATACTCGAGTAGAGAAACATATAATTGAATATGAAATTTTATTCAAATGAGATGAGGTTACAATAAGAATTTTGTACACTGATTTGAATGTATGAGTTCCCAATACATGTGTTCCTCTCACATCCAGCATTTGTTGCCTCTAATCTTAGAATTTTAGGCATAAATACTCTAACATCCAATAGATCTTGGTCTGAAATGTCCACAGCCTGCAAACACACTTCGTCAATAACAAAAGCTGGTCTATATATTGAATTGAGATAACTTACTAGGTTAGGCGAGAATTTTGTTCTCTCCCTTCAAATACCCCCTCACAAATTTGTGCATAAAAGAACATACATCAGGACCACAAGAATGACCCTCATTTTGAAGTGGCCTTCTAGAAACGTTCACAATATATGATGTTGTAAAGCTGAAATTAGCGTGTCCAAGCAATTCCAAGAACCTGTATTCAAAGTTTATAGGTGAATTATGCAATAACAGGAAAATGAAATGAGCAAGCACTAACCTCTCAATGTTTTGGTTTCTGTCATGCAAGCCCATGATGTCAAAGTGATATATTCCTGGTTTATGTCTATGTGGGAGACATGCACGGCTCACAATTAAGAAACATGTCAAATGAGCTCCACGGCAAGCAGGAACAACGTAATGGCAGTTAGCCAGATTCACGTGCTTCCTTATTGTTTTGTAACTATTTGTGTTGTTCGACAATGTTGAGTGAAAAAAGGGGTCAAAGACATGATAGTGAATGCTCACTCCTTGCAATTTCAAGTAATATTCCATGCACCTGCAAATATCATGGCAGCAGTTCAATGATCACAAATCAGACGAAGGTTTCACCTTGAGAAAATGAGGATTAGTTGATCATTGAACCACTGTGTATCAGCTTCCAAAATTTTGACGTCAGTCCAGTTAATCACGAGAGTGTCAAGTCCACGCAGCAACACTTCCAAATGTGTATGTGGCTTTAGATAAACAGAGATTGCCGAAGCTCTTTCATCTTTAGTTCTATTCTATTCTAAACACACACCAGGACAATTGTTCACAAATCCATTCAAAACTTTATAATTGAAAGTGTAAAAGATATATTATAGAAAAATTTCATTTTTATTGACTATCAAAGGGTTTTACAATATTCGTCTATGAAAATACTTGAAAAGCATTTTCATGCAGTTGCGCGACTCTTCACAATTCCACATGTTCCACATTGGAGTTCCTTGATATATACAGGCACACTTTCTACAGACAGAAGTCCCTCCAACCACGGTTTAAGTTGCTCCATGAAGAAATTGGAATTGAATCTTTCATGAGCAAGCTGTTTGGACATATCATAGTGTTTGGCGGGTTGGCAGATTCCTTGTATCTGTTGTCATCTATCAATAGTGTATTTATCTCTTGATATTTCTCGTATTTCTGGTCTACTTTGGATAGATCCTTCAAGAAAATTGGTTTATTAATCACCTTCAACTTGGTGTTGGTGCAGTCATCATGATTCCAAATAAAAACAAGCCTGCCCTTATATTCTGCCAGCAACTTCCTCACCAGCAAGTCGACATTACTTTTAGCCATGTTAGACCACAAAGCAACTTGAAATTTTGAGAAACACCAATGTAAGAACTCATATAATCCAGGCCTAGAAACGGTTTCGTTCTGATGGTTCAATTTCTGGAGAAGCTCTGTCTCGGCCGATGAAGGAATCTTCTCTTTCAGGTCAAAGATCTTCCCCAAAACACCATTAAAATCCAAAACAAGGAGATTATCAGTTAACCTCTTGGTTTTGGGCGCTTGAGCAGGCACTGGACTTGCGGCTACACCTTCTTCAGGTTCTGTTGTTTCCTTGTCCTGGGTAGGTTTCGTGATTTCTTTAGCAGCTTCATCATCTACATTGGTCAATTGCAGAAGCAAAACTTTTAGCTGATGTATGTTCTCATGCATGACGAGTTTCAAGGGAATTTACTTTATGGGACCCAAACAAAAAAAAAAGAAATGTATTACTGCCAAGGATTAAAAAACCCTGCCTGAAGGGTTTTCGAGGGAAAAACCTTAGCCGTAATAAGTCTACTGACAGACTATACAATGGTACATATCAATAAAGTGTTGGAGGACACAATTGGCTGCACAGATCCATCGCCTCCTAGAGATATGATCCAGGTATCCCTATTGAAGTCGTGTGTAGCATCACATGGAGCGACTGGTCACGTAGAATCAACTCAACACTTCACAAGTACTAGTAGGGGTCAACGCCCAACAACTCCTTTGAGTATGCATGTCCCTGCAGCATGCATAGGGTCCTGGGAAAACGCAGTCCGCCACAGCGAGAGGACAACATACTACTCATGTGACGGACCAGAACTTGTTATTGCAAGCGATCGTGTTTTTCGAAATGGCCCCGCTCCTGCAGGATTAACCAAATATAAGTGACGTTGCAAATGGCGAAATTCCAAAACCCTCGGCCATCGCAAGACATCTAAAACTCATTAGAACCCACCTTTCACAGCTCAAGGCTGTTCATAATGGGGCAGGTTCCAAATTCAAGTTGTCCGGCATCTGCTAAGGCACCAAGAGGGGCAGCCAAAGGCCCATAGATACCGGGCTAATAGCAAGAATAGGGTAGTGTCCTATTAATATAATATCTTAAATAGACCTCCCCTCGTGCTATCCCGCGGCCGCTACCCAGAGCATAAAAGGAGTTACACCCCTCCTAGAGATAGCCTCACAGTTAAAATAACTAAGACTGAGAGTCTGGGAAAACTGAGCTACAACATAAGACCAAATACAAGGGCCTCTGCCTACCCCACAAAATTCCAAATTCCTACGCCTTCCCAAAGCCAGCGTAGATCTAAATATATACGCCCCCAAAACCATAAAGCTACCTACCTTCGACAGACAAAAGCGAAAACCGTCGGAAAAAGCTGTCAAGTGGCAAAAGCATGAACTCGGAGCCTATTTTTTGCTCCGCTTGTTACTTGCAAATTGATAGGTTTTACTTGTATTTTAGATAAACTTTCATGCAATCCAGCCGAATCACTTTGTCAACATGCCAGCACCGCTTCCCTGCAAAGAGGACATTCTTACTAAAACCCTTGTCAAGATATCAGGGATAATAATAGGTTCCTATCCTTGTTTAATAACTTACTAAATCGCTATGGTGTTTTTGACAATGCAACAAATTGTACCATTGATGGAAATGGTACACTTGGGTCAGTTATTTCCTTCTCTTCCTTTTAAAGTATGGAAGTGCTCGTAAACCCATGCCAGAATGGCCTTGCAGCATGCATGGGGTCTGCATGTCCCTGCAGCACGCATGGGGTCTTGAAAATACCCAGTCTGCCACAGCGGGAGGACAGCATACTACTCACGTGACGGGCCAAAACTGGTTACTGCAAGAGATAACACTTTTCGAAATGGTTCCGCTCCCGCAGGATAGCCAAATATAAACGCCAGTTGCAAACAATGAAGTTCCAAAACCCTAGGCCATCGCAAGACACCTCCTACTCACTAGAAAAGGAGCTCAAGGCTGTTATAACGGGGTGGGTTCCAAATTCAAGCTGTCCGGCATCTGCTAAGGCACTAGGAAGGGCAAGCAAAGGCCCATAGACACCGGGCTAATAGCAAGAATAGGGTAGCGTCCTATTAATATAATATCTTAACTAGACCTCCCCCCTTGCTATCCCACCTCCCCTATCATCTAAACCCCTAGGATTAAGAACACTGCAGAAAGACACCCCTCGTGTACCACTCCCCCATCACCGATTTAGGTCACTATCCAGAATAAAAGCCAAGGAGCCGCACCTTCCCAAGGATTGCTTCTTAGCTAAACAAAATTAAGACTGGTAAAACATAACTACAACACAAAATCTTGTACAATAGTGACAAGCACAAGCATCCCCCCAACATTAGGCCCTACCCAGAGCATGAAAAGAGTCACACCCCTCCTAAGGATAGCCTCACAGTTAAAATAACTATGGGAGTCTGGGAAAACTGAGCTACAAAATAAGAACAAATACGAGGGCCTCTGCCTACCCCACAAAATTCCAAATTCCTACACCTGCCCAAAGCAAGCATAGATCCCAATATATATATATGCCCCCAAACCCGTAGAACTGCCTACCTCCGACAGACGAAAACAAAAACCGCCGAAAAGAGGCTGCCAAGTAGCAAAAGCAAGAACTCAGTGCCTATTCTTTGCTCTGCTCGTTACTTGCAATTGGCTATGTTTTACTTGTATTTTAGATAAATTTTCTTGCAATCCAGCCGAATCACTTTGTCAACATGCCAGCACCGCTTCCCTGCAAAGGGGACATTCTTACTAAAAACCAAGATATCGGGGATAATAGGTTCCTATCCTTGTTTAATCACTTAAATTAAATCACTATGGTGTTTTTGATAATGCAACAAATTGTACAATTGATAGAAATGGTACACTTGGATCAGTTATTTCCTTCTCTTCCTTCTAAAGTATGGAAGTGCTCGTAAACCCATGCCAGAATGGCCTTCATGGGGAAGTTCCTTTGTTGATGCTTCTATATTGTTTGGAGTTGGACAGCTTGGGCATGAATCTTTGGTGGCAGGATCACATGGGCCCAAAGGAGGACTATTGTATGCAACCCCAGTGCTAGTTTCATCTTGCACAAAGCCTCCACCAGCAAAGAAGTAATCAGCTTCAAGTTGTCCAGCGCCTTCTATGTTGTTTGGAGTTGGACAGCTTGGGCTTGAATTGTTTGTTGCAGGATCGCATGGGCCCAAAAGAGAACTATTGTATGCACCCTCAGTGCTAGCTTCATCTTGCACAAAGCCTCCACCAGCAAAAAGGTAATCAGCGTCAGGTTGTCCAAGGCCTCCACTAGCAACAAGATAGTCAGCCCCATCCTGCGCAAAACTTCCATGGGCAACAAGGTCTTCCACGTTTTCTATGGAGCATGGAGGGTTGGATTGCATGGAAGTGTTAACAGCGCTATCACGATCTGGAATAGACCTGTGACATGCAGAAGACTCGGCCTTATTATCATTTGGCACGAAGTTACTACCATCCCTTAAAGTGCTGATTGCCTCTCTGGATTGAGATTCTGAACCAGGCCTGTTCGTTGCCATATTTGTATCGACTCCTTTTCTTGAGATGGTTTCAAGAGCTTCAATTTCTGGAGCTACATCTTCTGAGCTGTCTGTGGCATATTTCACGTCCTTCCGTTTTCTTGTTGACTGCAAAAATGCGTCAGGATAATGTAAGAAAGCTGTTCCTTTCTTGTTGAAAGAGACTACTTACCCGTCTGCAACTCATGCTTCTAGCCTCAGCAACTTGGTCTGTATCCTCTGAATCTGAGTTTACAATGTCTCTCTTTGTTCTCTTCCGCACACTTGCATTTTGTTTCCTCTCCTTAGGTTTCATGGAGGAAGCTTCATTAATGTTCTTATCACTTGAATCTCTTTTCGCTTTCTTCTGGCGTGGTTCTTTCGCCAAACTTTTTGGTTTACTTGTTCTTTTACTCTTTTTGATGCTTGGATTTTCAGAAGGTAAATCCATTATTTCAGATGATTGCCGCCCTGTGATTCCAGTGAGAGCTTTCTGAATTCTATGACTGCGTACTTTTGCAAAACGTTGATTGAAGGAATAGAATGCATCAAGCCTAAGTTGAGTCTGCAACATTCCAAGGGAATAAGCAGTGGTGTTGAAAACAAGAACACGTTGGAATATTACCTCACGACGATCATATTCCTTCAAGACTGGCAAAAGCAGTTCATCAGCCTTCTCTTTTATCCATCCGAACTTTTCGAAACAAAACCTGATAAAAACCAACACTTTAAAGGTTCTTAGCTCATTTTATTTCCATACTATCAACATCACAGGAGAAAGACAAAGGGCATTGTCGAGATATTAAAGCTTACTACTTTACAACCTTCTATATACATTGAGGTACATTGTCTCCACTATTTTTTGTTTTAACAACAGAGATGACCTAAGCAAAGGAACCTCCTTTTCTAAGCTCAAGGATCCCAGCGTCATTCAGGGGTTTTAAGATGATTTGACCAGAAAATGGAGAGCTGATAGCAACTTCATCCCAGTCTATTTAAACTAACATAGTTTAAAAAGATTGCAGCTACCAGTATTAGACAATTACACTCAGATATTCATCGAATGTGATTATTGACAGTTTAACTTTACTACACATGCTGCCTACTCATACAGCTGAATATTTTCACAATGATAAAACATCTCAAGCACGCCACACGTGTCGCACACAAACGTCAGATTCATAGGTTACCTGCGAAGAGCCTCAAGATCTGGCCTTCCCCATGCAAAGCTTTCTGTAGACTTATCCACCTGTGGGGATGCATATGCAGCAATCACAGCCCCACTTGGGAAAGACTCAGGTACAACCCAATTTTTGCTGACAGCCCTCTGCATTAAAACAGGTCAAAAAAAGGGATGTCTTTAACCTGACCAAAAACTGTTACTGACATGTTTAGCCATAAACGTCTGTTTCTTGTCCGTCATGATGCAACCATCAAGGTCAGAAATGCCTTCACTTTCATCCTTCTCCTTTAACTTGCAAGATTTGCTGCTATAAGACGTCTTCTGAAGCAGCGATAGGTCAGGAGAATCTATCCATTCCTTGAACTTTATTAGCCCATCATCTTCAGGGAATGCACCAACCACCTCAATCGCATTTACAATACCAATGCCACTGCAGTGATTAAATATCAGTCATTGCCCTTGTCCCTGTCCCATCAAATGGATAAACTGAAATAGTATGTAAGCAATAAAGGTCTGTCTTTTATTATAGTACCTCACACCTTCAGTGTAGTCACTTCCAAGCAATAAGGCCATGCGAATCAATTTTTCTTGATTCAATCCCAATTCAGACTCCACATCCTACAAATATCACAAGGTCACTGTTGCATCTAATTGAATTCTGTGCCAAATAATAAACCAGAATTGGTTGAAGTCGTTGATACAGGAAGTAGCACTACCATTTAGTCATATGCATGGTAGCAAATTCACACCAACACGTTAACAAGACACGTAAAACAACTAAGCCAGCATATTTGAGAACCCCATGTCACCCAACTGATCCCATTAGAGGCACACATTGCACGTATGGCGGATTGCATAACATATGATTAAATAGTCAGACTAGGACACCTTGTTGCAATTTCAGAAGCTCAAATTACCCAATTTCAACTGTTTATTGTTCTCACTTCAATGTCTACTGCAGATCCATTGGTTCTGTGACTAAGAAGAGTCTCTAGGCAAGACCGTCTACATCTGCTCATTCACGTGAATCCTCATATGTCATGCTTGATTCACACTAGCTCCATGACTTGTGCATGGGACAGAACAAATCTAATCTACTTACTCTTTTTTCTCGAAGAGGAGAATTAAACATAAACAAACTACTCCAAAGACAAGTTAGCGGCAAGTTTGTTATGGTTATTACAATATAATGTGAGTGGTTGACTAACCTTCATATAATATGTTTCCACATATTTGTGGCCATCAAAGATATTTTTATATACACTTCGTCCGCCAAAAAGAAAAACATCAGAGTCATCAGTAACAACACCATCAACAAGCTCTATAGAGTCCAGAAAGGCACATTGTGCCTCTGCTTCCATTGGCGCTATAATATAAGGTATCCCAAACATCTGAAGCAGCTCCTGTAACATCACAACACACACAATAAACATGCACATTTAGTGCTCAAATATGGAAACAACCTTACTAACAGCCAGTTTATGTTGTAATAGGGGAGGCATATAGGTTTGCAAGCCTTTTAACTATTGCAAAACTATAAACAGCACAAGGAAAAGAAACCAGGAGCACAGGGAAGGGGGTAAGAATTTAAAATAAGCACCCCCATTCATAAGAGTTGATATAGGTTTTATAATAAAACTAGCATCCCACCTGGCAATCTGCAAACATCTCACTTGTCACTGATTCTGCATCGCGCTCATTCTTTTTCTGAGAAGCTTGTAGCTCTAGTTTCTCTTTCATCAAAAGCTCCCTTCCAACATTGACTTCTTCCTGTATGGCATTGCGTTCAGCTTCCATCTCATAAAACCTAGACAACTCCATCTCCTGCTGCAGCATCTCATCCCTTTCAGTTTGCAAATTGAAGGTTTCTGCTTCACAAATCAAGCTTGCATTGAAGGAGTCTTCAGTAAGAGCTCTACCGGCGTCTTCTTTTGTAAGTCTGTCAGGGTCTCTTATTGTTGGTTCACCAGAGTGTTTTGCTGATGGTTGCTGTCCATAGTCCTCCAGGCTAAGGCGAATGGCTTCCTCAATCTCAGCTTCCTCTGAAGCTGAGGTTCGCCATGCTAACCCTCCCACACTTTCGTTCATGTTAACTGCAGGCCTGTCTGATATATTATTAACTTGGTTACTGTATTCAGGGGAAGGCGGGAAAACTCCAAGTCTACCTCTAGATTTGCTACCTTCTAAAGAACCTTCAATTTCACCTAATGAAATTGCATTTTGCTTATCCTCAACCAACCCATCTCCCTCTCCATGCATTTGACTTATATTAGCTGCAGGCATTCGTGACATATTGGCATCTTCCCATATTACATCATGTTCACCAAATGAACTTATATTTTGCTTACCCTCAACTGACCCATCTCTCTCTCCATGCTTTTCATTTACATTAATTGCAGGCATACCTGACACCTCGCTTCCATCCTCCCATATTACATCATCTTCAGTAACTTCATTCTTGCCTTCAAAGGCAGATTCAAAAACACCAACATTAGCCCTAGATTCGGTACATAATAACAGGCTTTCATTTTGCTTATCCTGAACTGGTCCATACCCATCCCCATTTTTTTCAACAATAGTATTAATCAGATCATTTATGTTAACTGCTGGCATACCTGACGTATCGATTCCATCCTCCCATATTACATCATCTCCGCCTAATGGACTTGCATTTTGTTTATCCTCAACAGACCTATCTCTGTCTCCCTGCATTTGGTTTATATTATTTGCAGGCATATCTGACATGTCAGTTCCATCCTCCCATATTACATCATCTTCGGTAACTTGGTTATTGCCTACAAGTGAAAATTGAATATCCTGAGCTGGCCCATACCCATCCCCATGTTTTTCAACAGCAGTATTATCCTGTTCAATGGTTCTATCTTCCCGCTCCCAATCCTCCAGGGATTCCTTAGAAATAGATTGATTTTCATGTGAACATAGTTCGCCAACCATTCCATCTTTGCCTCCAGAAGGCTGTCTATTACATGGTGTGCCCCCTAAAATGGGTTCTGCAAGAACCAACTCTCTGAACATATCATCATCGCTGCTTTCCACTGCAACACCATTATCTTCAATCGTTACCGTCAATCCATGGCTCACAACAGGCACCTCGGAAGTAGAGACAGGGCTTGAACTAGTTGAGGAAGTTTCAAACCTAGATTCCTCAAGAAGCCCTTCACTTAGCTCTAGGTCCGGTTCAATGTTACTTTGTCCTTCAATTTCATCTTCTACAGACGACAATTTTTGTTTAGAAAATTGATTTTCTTTGTCTCTCATGAGGTATAAGTTCCATTGCAAATCTCTTGTCATTCGTACACCCATTCCCCTTACTTTACTAACCCGACGGGTCCCCCTTTCATCAATATATGTCTGAACTGCTAAGTCTGTTACAACAGCTGATCCATCAATCCTGTTAGCTAAGGTCCCTGCATTTTCCTCATTATTGTTGATTTGAATATTTGAAACCGATGACGCATTCACATCCACATCAGCAGATGACATGCCAGGTGAATCATTTTTTGTGTTTCCGGCCATGTTCAAAAGCCTGTTGGACAGAACCATGTTGCGAGTAAATACGGGAAAACCTATGACAAACAAGTTGATAGGAAACTCAGTGCATAAAGATAATTTCCCACACTTCAGATTTTGCCCACAAAAACACCATCATCGACACAGAAGTTCAAGAACTATAACTGATCCAAAAATGTATACATATTCCCATAGTGCATTATGGCAACACTCCTAAAATCCTTGGTATATCAACTGCTTAAAATTCTGATAGAAACCATACCGACTTTCTCCGTCTAAAGCAGATGAGAATATGAATTCTCTGTTTGATTCAGAAGCGATCCGTGCAGCAGGTACCCCACCAATCCCTTTGCCAGAAGCAGCTTTTTGAACCTCATCTATTGCACGACGAAAAGCTACTGTTTTCAAATAAGCTTCAATTTGAAGTTGTGAAAAAGATAAGGGTGCCTGAGTGAAATAAAAACCCACGGTCAGAAGTAACTAAATGTACAAAAAAAATGACATATGCATGTTAGAAGCCAACCTTAGCAACGTTTTGGAACTTTTGCCGATTCTCTGCAACCCGATGTTCCCTCATCTAAAACAACAATAGGAGTCAGATTCCTCCAAAAACTTTACTCTTTGATCTTTCATTTACCTGAACAAGCAGATCAAGCTGCATGGAAGGAGGCAATGATGCAAGCACAGCATGATCCAGCTTTCCTTGCTCCATGGGCTACATTATGTAATTTCTTATTATCAGGACTTAACTACATTGAAATCTTAAATATTGACATGTTCCTAGAGCCAATGCATTTCAAGATTGAAACTGATCATGAAGAATACAAATACAGCTTTTGAGAAAATGCAAGCAAGCTCAAGATAAACAAAGTTTGTTCCTGCAAGTTTCATAGCTGATGTATTGCACAATTTTTATTGCTGATAATAATATCATATGAAGTACCATTTCAAACTCGTTATTCAGACGCCGTGAAACCCCGCACGCTCATTCTCAAGCAATGGCCCGATGCTCAATTCTATCAAAACAGGTGTATTTTCTATTATGCAGTGGCAATCCATTTTGGCAGGGTTCAGCATTATTTTAAGAAGTGTTATCATATGTTAACGTCAATCCAAGCCACAGAAAAAAGCATACATTAGAGTAGGTATAAATTAGAGCCTCCTAGATCTTAGAACTTAAAATTGGTTTGCATGTAAGTCCTCTAATTCTTATCTATAGTTTGGCTAAAGTTTCTAAGAACTCTAACTAAACAATAGTAACGAACATCAACTTATGTCCATTAGTCCCAACTTGCAAAGAAAATTTGCTTGGTCCCACCAACATCATTGTCCTCCTTCATTAAAAAATGAGCTGTCTTCCGTGCAGTTACAGTTTTAGATCAGCTATAAGTTGCCTCTATGTTGGGCATTCTAGGCTTCATCCATTAAGTTCTTGGTATGATGTTGACGTCATTGATAAGTAAACTAAAATTTTTATGATAGGTACATTCTGTGTTGTATTTATCAAATGCAACGTGGAAGTAACCTTGTCGACATGTATTGGTGCCAACTTACAAAGACAATTTGCTCGTTGCCATCATCCTCAGTGTCCTCATCATCCAGCTGTTCATCAAGCTGTCGTGATGTTCCTACATAGTTGCCTTGCTCCTTTGAGGAAGATGCTGCAAACCTAGAATATACACAGAAGACTTTGATGTCAGATATTGATATGTAAAATATGAAACCAGAACATTCCATTCGTGGACATGCCTTACCTATTTGTCCCCTCTAGATCCCCAATGCCTTTATCTTGACCAGCTTCTTTATTTTGTTCTGATTCCCTTCCCTCTGTGGCAAGCTCCTCTAGCTTTTTACTCCGTAACTGTAATAAACATGACCTGCTCTAAGAACTGCAGGCATAATAAAGGAAAAAATTTCATCACCAATTATACGTGATTCAATAGTAATTTCTCTGCTGTCTTACGCATCCTTGATTGTGCCTTTTCGCGTTGCCGCCGTCTTGCCATGACGGTTCTTCTTTTAAGTGCAGGCGTCCCTCCATCAAAAACAAATATAGGTTTTATGCGAAGAAACAGAAGCTTGCAAATTCGACGAAAGAAGCCCAGCAAGTGTGCATTTCTTATCATGTCCCCACGTTCATCTCGCATTGCCTTGATAAAATGAACAATCCATATGCTTGCATCTGAATACATAAAGCAACGCATAAATTAAAACAACTGAATTTCCTCTTCAGTTCTATGTGACTCATTTGTACTTTGTAACAGTTACTTGCAGCCTATGAAATATTACAATTCAAGGCACATAAGCCACATCATAAAACCACCCAATCTTAAAAAACTAAATTTGCAATTGTTGCATCCAAAAGAATACTTTGTAATAGTTACTTGCAGCCTACGAAATAGTGCAAGTCATCAAGTGCTTCGATTAAGTCTTGACACATAAGCCACATCATAACACTACTCAATATCAGAAAACAAAATTTGCAATTGTTGCATCCTAAAGAATGGAGTTAAATTGATAGGAGGTCCTTTGAAATACTGACCTATAGCAAGCTTCTTATTTCCAAGCGCCTCAACAGAGACCCTTCTGCCAACAGGAGCAAGAAGTTCCCAAAGCCCGTGGACACCCATGCTGCAGAAGCAAATCAGCTAGTGCGGATTAGTTCTGTCAAAAACACAGAGTAGGGTTGATTTCGAACTTTATTTGACACGTGGCTACCGTGCGCTTCGGGGGCAAATTGCCACACCTCGCTATTGACAATCCGCCTGGACATTTGGCTTCCTAATGTTGTGGACTGCAACATTGGTGAAGAACTTGTCCCTAAAAAATCAGTTATGAGGGAGTGAGTTAAGAGAAGTTCGAGTTCCCCCTCCGTTAGAGCAATGCCCCCTTTCGTGCTAAGGGCAAGCCCGCAACCGCCAGGACACTGGCCCCCAAGAGTGCCAAGATGTCCCCCTGACACCACCATTACGGCCCTTGACCGACCGTTGCCCTCCCACGAGCGAGCATCGATCTATTGATTTCGCTTCATGCCTTTCCCATGGTCGCTCGCCCCAACGCCCCCTATGTACAGGGGTGCGCCAGCTACCGTGCTAGAAAGTAACGGTAACCGCCCCCAAACTGGCGGGCCAAAATTTCACCTCAGAGTGCCCAAATTCTTCCCTAATTCGACAGCATTCCAAATTGCTGGAACATTCTCTGGCGGTTTTGCAGATGTGCTAACTGACCATTAAGACCTCAAATTTTTAGATATCCAAGCAATCCAGGCATTGGCAGGGGCATAATTCTCCCTTTCTCTATAAATACTGAGGCAGCCGAAATAATCTCTATCAAGGCGAGGCAGATCGACAGCAAGCAGAGCGCCCAAGGTTTGCGCTTCAACTTCTGAGTCGTTTGATCCGACTCTTTTTGTCATGTTCTGACACAATCGGGTTTCCTTCTGCAAGTTAATTAGCAGCTCAGCCATGGACAGAACACAAAAAACTTCATTTCTCGGTTGTGATCCTCCATGGGATACGGCCCGTTCCAGCAGGAGGGGGAGCTCGTCCTTGAACAAGCATCCAAGGGGCGGGCCTTTGATCCCAGTAACGCCTTCAAGCAGCACCACATCAACTACTCCTAACAGCTTCATTGTTAGGAATTGTATGGTGACTCCATCGGAGATCACAACTGCCATCTCCTCCTCCATCATGGTGGAGGTGTCCCCCGAAATTACCAGCCTAGTGGAGCGGGCCAAGGACGACCACGACCTGATCCACTGCCAGATTGTGGGAACGGAGGGGGATAGCATCCTCTTTCAGAACCTTGTGGGGGAATGAATTGCTTGCAGCACTTCCATTGCCGGGTCTGGACGCTCCCCCTCCGTTCCTTTTTTTTTTGTGTAAAAATGATCTGTAGTGCATCTTCTGTAACTCCAGAGATTGCCATCGGCCCTTGCATCCTCCCCAACTGGAACTTGCACTCTGTGGCATCCAATGTAACTGCCCTCTGAGGCTAATTTTTTTGTAATGGAAAATGCCAGGCAACAAAATACTTGTGTCACAGATTGTTTGTTGCTCAAAATGTCTTCTGCTTTTTTTTTTTAAGATATGTCTGCGTGTAGGTCAGTTGTTGATTAACTGTTATGTTTTGCAAGGGTCCACAATCGGTATGTTACATTAAATAATGTTTGATATGTTGTGAGGAGTATTACTTGTCCTAGATGGCCTTCTCTTGTTGGTGGTTTAAGTTTGGTTAATGTTGTTGCAATATTGGTGATACTGCCTAATACACTAAGCCTGAACATTCGAACATTTAAATACCTGAACAATACACAAATCTGAATACCTGAGCGATACACAAATATGAATACCTAAGCAATACACAAATCTGTAACCAAACAATATCTTATGTACATATGAGTGCATGAATTGGCGCTTCAGTTGTCTTGAGTCTCGTCATTATCTTTAGACATCTGCAAGCTGAACAGTTAGTATGCTTGCCAAAATAAAACGTGCATGCATCCCTAAAATAAAAATAAACTTACATGAGAAAGGGTGGCTGCTATGCTCAGATGGATCCCCTGCTCGAATCTAGGAGTTGGATGTGTTCCCTGGTTCATCTCAACCCTCCATGTACTAGCAAACCCCACATCCATGCCCCTAGCTTTAGATATAATGTCTGGATCCACCCCTCTTTCAACCATCTCTTTTATTATCCTTGCCTTGTTCCACTGCCCTGCCATGGTCATGTTCTGGCCCAGAGTGTGCAGCAGCATAATTCACCCAGCCTTGTGTGTCTAGCCTAATGGAGTTACCTTGCCCTATGGCAGCAGGTGCTTGGGGTGCACCTTGTGAGTTTGTCAAGTCCCAAACCTTCATTGGAGACCTGATTGTGCTGATTGGGTTTGGGACAGGCCTAACAACTGGTATGCACCCCTCCATGCTAACCTCTTGCCCACCCCCAACATCACCCGAGCATGTGTGTCCTTCAGACTACGCATAACCTCCATCTCATCCTCATTATTAATGTGAGTGATCATGTGAATGAGTGTTGGCAATTGGACTGGAAGCTTGCTGCACTGCTGCATTAGATGTGAGGTTAACTGTAATTGACACTCTAATGGGACTCAGTCCATGCCTCAACCTCAATCTGTTCCTGGCCTGCAGCCTTCTAACCATCATACAATTAAATTGGGAATATGTCTTAATTTTAGTACTTTTTCCGTCCGCGTTTTTTTTTGTTTTTTATCCCCCGTCCGCGTTTCTTTTGTTTTTTCTCTCTGTCCGTCTTTCTTGCTTTCGTTTTCACTTTTCAATTTTCAAATTCCCGGCCGTCTGTTTTCCCACCTTTTTTTCGTCTCCTTTTCTTTTGCTCCCTCTCCTTATTTTTTCCCCTCCTCTAAATTCCCGCCCGTCCCTTTTCTTTTACTCCCCCTTCGCTTTTAGTTGCTCCGCCTTCAGTTTTTTATTTTTGTGTTTCTTCGTTTCTCAACAAAGAGGCCCACACCTCTTTTACCACATCGGGTAGGTTTTCCACAGGCTTTCCACATCGAGCTTTTTCACAGGGTTTTCCATCGAGCTTTTCCACATCGAACTGTAACAGGTGGAGCGCTTGGAGCACTGGCGGATGGAGCGCTTGGAGCACAACACTGGCGCAAGAATACAATACTCTGTTATCTCTTCTCGATATTGCTAGGTAGACTACCAATATCTCTTCTGTTATCTCTTCTGGATATTACTCTGTTATTGCTAGATAGACTAGGTCCCTCGGCAGGATGGTAACAGTCCAGATTGCTGGAGAGAAGCCCTTGTAATTTTGACTTGATTCACAGTTGCTTGCTGCAATACAAATTTTGATGT
>JAANSK020064576.1:0-16900 GCA_011763485.2 Isoetes engelmannii | reverse complement strand
AGCTCTGGCCTAGTCTGGCCAGAGCACGCAGAAAACCTGCGCCTAGGGTTCCGTTCGAGTTGAGAAAATTAATTACATTGAAAAAAAAATTGGAGGGAAAAAAGGGTTGGGCGGGGGTGCTGGAGGGGTGCTTGCCATACGCGTTTTTGCCCCCCAATATTGTGCTTTGACCCAAACAATGATTGTACAATCAAAATCAAAGTGTTGTGTTTCCATCATTTTCATTTAAGGAGACAATTATTGAAGTAATTTCTGCTAATATGTTGAACACCAGTAAATGACTTACATATTATATTAAATATTCAAATCATACACCGATGCTCAAATTTGAGTTGAATTCAAACTACATATATTATTATAGGTGACATATTCACATGTTTTTTGTTTGTCTTTCATGCGAGCATCAAAAGTTGAGAAGGGTGGGGCAATCTCTAGTATATTGTACCTTGTTTTTTCAGGTGTTTTTGATGCATAATGGCTTTTCCAATAAGTAGCTTTTTTGTTTTTCAATTAATATATTCATGAATACCACAAAATTGCATCTAAATTTATCCTTTAACTATTTCCCTGGTTTGTAAGAGTTTTATACTAAGGAAAATATTGGACATGATTGCGCAATGATGTTCCATAGTTTGCGAGAAATCATGTGATGGTGACAATCTTTTGTAGCATTGGCAATTGATGGCAACTGGGGAAGCAAAGACCTGGAAAGGGGTGTCCAAGCACCCATACAAGGAAGCAAGAAATGGGTGGATTTATTTGCTTTTGAAGGTCACCTGCAAGTCACTCTAAGCAACTGGGTGTCTATGACGTGCAGGAGAAGGTGATACAATTTCAACAGGGGAAGCGACGGGGTGCCGGGTTTTGATGATGTGGCAGCGCGTCTTGGGTAAAAGTGTGGTGTAAAAGTGGGGACTTGGTAACCTAACCACGCAAATAAAGCATTGCGTTGGGCACAAGAGAACACCATGCCATGATCGAATAGCCTATATATCGTGCTTTAAAATTTGTATCTATCTATCTATCTATCTATTTATTTATCTTTTTATATTTTTCACATTTTTGTTTGTTACTTTTATTTTGTACAAGTAAGGAGCTAATTGCATTCCGCTGCTTCACATCCTCTGCTTTGGGGCTCGATTTAGGGCTTCGGATCCGTCGTACTCTAAGCTCCCAGCTATGGCGTATGTTTGGCGCTTCAATCTTCCGGCGCTCGTTATTATCTTGTTCGTTCTTCGGCCTTCCCTGGTGGCCTCTTCTTGCCAGAGCTCTTCCTCCGTTGAAACATTTCCAGGTGTGAAGTTTTTCCCACAGGATAAATTGCGCAGCCTTGCCGGCCAATTGACAGAGAAAAATTGCGTTTTGGAATGCCTAAAAGATTGTTCTTGCACTGGAGCTGTGTACAGACGGGATACTATGTCCTGTTCTGTCACAGATCAGGCTCCTGAATTGAATGCTTTTTCTGCTGATAATGAGGTGAGTTTCTTAAGGATGGAACAGGCAAATCGAAGGGTATTACGGCAGTTGACTCACAATGAGAAAAATATTGTGAAATGGGTTATCATAGTCGTTGCCGTGATGTTCTTTCTTTGCTTTGCTTGCTGCCTTTGCAAGTGTTTCTGCTGATTAGCCTATTCTTCTTCGTTCACGATTATTTTTCTATCTTCTGCATTCTGAAAAGCTGGTGAAAAGCTGGAGATTTATTCTCTATCTTCTGCATTTGTAAAAAGCTATAGATTTTCAATCGTTAATATAATATGTTTTAGAAAATATTTTTTATGCCCAAACTGTTAGATTATCTTTATGCCTTTGTTTTTATATGCCTTACAAATCACGTATTGCATTTCTTTACTATTTGTCTAAAATATGCTATATTGGTTTTTAAATCACGAGCACCTCATGTAAATCATTCCATGTGGACAACTCTGGAGTAAATAAATTGAGATATTCTATATGTACTACGTTATCCACGGTGGGGTCTAGGTTACGCCCACGTAGGGCCTCTTGGCGATGCTGCCAGCCTCGGCGGCACTCGCGGCGCCACCGTTTTTACACAACGGGCCAATGTTTACGCCTAATAATTTAGGTGCAATAAAAGGCGTAATTTCAAGCATCTTGTTGATTACTTCGTGATTTCCTGACCTCTAGTTCATTAGATTGAAAATGATGGCTCCACTATGGCCCGTGTTTCAAGTTGCTTTCCTTTGGTGCCTCTCAATCCAAACCTCGTAATTGGCTGTGTCAGAACCACGAAAAATCACCTCTTCAAAAAGAAAAAAGAAAAAGGGTAGTGTGTTTTTATGGTTCTAACATGTCATCAAAATATGCCACAGATATACTACAATATTTCACTTAACACTGGTTCTAACAAAGACACTGGCCAATATTTCTAACATTGGCCATTGGTTAGAGTGTCTCAATTAATATCTAACGTGCTTGTCCCAAGGCATCTGCCTAGTGGCGTGACCTTAAAACTACTATCAATCTATCTAACTGCTCTTAGACATTAAAAGTTTTTTAAGAAACGGAATGGCTCAAAAATGTCGGTGGAAAAATGAAGCACTTGTCGAAACAGACTTCTAATACCAAAGATTGTCAATGGTCTACAAGCCCTTGATTAATGTACAGACTTACATAGAAGGTTCTATTTCAGTATTAGGCTCATTTGTGGGCTCATGCGTTGAATAACAAAAATGCCAAGGCAGAATAACTTAACATCAATTGCCATTATCATAATGATGTCAAACCCATATGACAGACTATCTGACAATCACATTAAACCTCTAACCATTTTAATAAACCTTTACTTCATTCAATGTCCGTTGAGTTTATGATATAAATGACTCTATAGATAGGATTGCAGCATCTTAGAACTTGTTGGTATGCTTGTACTTAGAATTTTTGGCACACCATCTTATTTACTTCACAAGTGGTACATATGTGTTAAACATAAAAAAACAACTCATAAACAGTGGTAGATATTTGGATAATAATCTCCTAATCCTAACTAGCAGAAACGCAGGGTTGAGGAGAGGGAAGGTTAGTTCATAAAGAAGAATTTGAAAGTTTGTAGAATGTGAGATGTGTTGTAATATGGCAGCCAATTTTGATTTGCATTGTACATGATTGTGGAAGAAACACTTAAGAATAGGTAAGAAAAGAATGATTATGATTTTACTAATGGTAATAGGTCTATGACATGCTTTCTTTTGTAACAACTAACATAAATAGCAATCTTAAATGGTAAAACTAGTACTTTAAATCTTGTGTTATGTTAATTGTTTGCAAATCTGTAATGATGTAGCTTACGAGTAGCTTTGTTGCGTGTCGTTTGAAGTTGTTGCTGCATCTGTTTTGTAAGAAATGCGAAATGCCAATTGATTAGGATATTAGTACGCTTGGTATGAAAAAGCATTGAGCATGTAATGCTTACCTCGTGTCAATTTGGTTCCACATTAGTAGCGTTTTATTTGGTTGGAAGTTTGTGATTGGCGAAACAATCGACAATTGTTTCTTGTGCTTTATTCGTGATAGCATTACATAGAGTAGTCTTGGCGAGATTGCCTTCTCACAAGCATTATTGCATTGCCTTCTGTCGTGGAGCTTTGGCTTTTGTGTCCTATCATGGCATATGCCAATGCAAGTGGGAATGTTCTCTTGAAGATGGTCTTGGGCCCTTGATGTCTGTATTCTACCAGTGTTTTATTGACGTGGATTTGTTGGAAGGAGTTGTCAATGTGGACCACGATGCCTTTTGTGTCTCCTGTTTGGTCGTCTGTGTCTATGTATGTGACTATTCATTCCTGTTGTTCCGTTGACTATTTCTCCCCGTATGTCCATATTGGTAATGACTATGTTCTGCATCCCAGGGCGATGTAAAGTGTTTGGTGGAATGCTGGGTCTTCAATCCAGTCGTTTGGGCGGGGTTGTAAGGGGATTTGATCGATGAATGTCTAAATCATTGTACTTTTGATACTTGTCGTCGACACTTGTTTAAATCATTGTGCTTTTGCATCTAACTTGTCGTGGACATATGTTTTGAGCCATTCAATTGAGAATATATTGAGATGAACCGAACATTGCGAGAATACAATCGGTCAATACCAATTGGATAAATTACATGTCCTGGGTAGTAGTGATTGGAGAATACATACTGATTATGGATTTAGGAATGGGCCTAAGAATGCAATAAAGTGTTGACGTAACTCAACCAACTACAATGTGTTATGTCAAAATGTTTTGTGTTGATGTAGCACATTCAACATGCGAATAAGACAATGTAAAGACAACCATTTATATACGAGAAGTAACAATTGTGCAGAAGACCAAGACACCAAACATAACTGATCATTTCAAATACAAAGCTTGATTAAGAACGTCAAAGAAATTCATTTCATGAAAATGCCGTCAATATACTTGGCCATTACATAAGGAACATAAGGCATTATCTGGAACAAATGATGTTTTGTTTTGTTCTTGTGTTGAAGGCATCCGAGTCCAAGCATGCGATATTGTATATCAATGGCCTTAGAAAGGGCTTCAAGGATTCTATTTATTCCTAGTTTATGGTACAACACAAACTTAATAACGTGGTACAATATATTCAAGCTTCCGTGCTAGAAAAGATTTGGTCGTTTCATAATATCTTTTGAGATCTATATAAACTGTGTGAGTACATAACTTACTAAATAGGATATATAAAATCCAAAGACAAACTGCCAAATGCCTTCCATTAGATTGTTACAGCAAATTCCCTTGCTTTTGCGCTTTTCCAACACAAAGTATATCCACCATCGGGTGTTAACTAACAACCAATTGAAGAACATCCAAGAGGGATTCTACCTTTCTTGTTATAGCCCTTTAATGAGACAGAATATTTATTGACATACAAGTCTCTTGTTATTTAAGGTTTGTAAAAAGTTGAGTGTATATGTGTTGGGAATTGTGGACAGTCGATTATATGATTTAAGAACGTGCAGTGACCGTGAAAGTTTTGACAACTAGTAGTGAGGATAGACGATAAATGGCAGTATAGTTTGCAAGTTTCAATGAAGATTCCTTCAGAACTTCTGATTAGTCCTTCCGGTTTAGAAAGCTCGCTCGTTTTAAGGAAATTAACACCGTAGCTATAGATTCTAAAATCATTCTTGTTATGGACAGCGACTAATTCTTTACCACGATGAAGCTGAAGCCCAAGATAGCCAATCTGCTCTTGTGTCTTTGTGAGAGGCCCTTTGCTTCTTGCACTTAGCATAAAAAGAAGAGGGCTTCTACAGTCCAGGTATTTCACAGTAGTTGCTTGAACTTGTGGAAGCGCTGACTGGAATCGAGAATTAGTCAATTCTCCACTAATTTATTGTCATCACTCATTAGTGCCTAGACCAAAGTCATGTAGGTTCAAGCTAAATCCGTTGACTGATGGTCGTTCAACGACCATCTTGGAATGGGAATTGAGGAGTTGCATTGCAAATTCCACTGCTAATTCTTTTGTTAGAACACTAATTATGGCATCCCTTAGCCAGTTAGAAGATTCTCCAGCAGTTAGAAGCTCACCATTATTTAGGGCCTGTACGGAATTGAGTGTACACGTTTTGAGGATCATAGACAGTCGATTATATGAGCCAACATTATTAAGGCCGGTGATCGTTTAAATTCCCCTACGTTCTTAAAGATTATATGAAGATTCTCTTAGATTCCCAAGGAGCATTTCAAGATTCCTTTAGATTTCTTAAGATTCTATATAAATTCCTCTAGACCGTCCAAGATTCCTCTAGGTTCTCCAAGATTTTAGGAATGTTCCCCTGTGTTCGACTAGATTCTCAAAGATTCTCTTTAGATTGTCATGGATTCCTCGACTTGCTAAGCAAATTCTTCTACATTCTCTAGGTTCCTACGAAGATTCCCATACATCTCTAAGATTCCATCAGGATCCCGCTAGATTCTCAAACATTTTATGAAGATTCCTTTGAATAACATGAGATCTTTAAAGAGATTTCCAGGCTCCGTCATTCCTATCCTCTGCCTCAACATCTTGTCTGGAGGTCACAATGTGATGATAAAATTCAATAGGGCTAGGATCAACCAAGAAAGAACTTCTGATTAGTCCTTCCCATTCAGAAAGCTCGCTCGTTTTAAGGAAATTAACACCATAGCTGTAGATTCTAAAATCATTCTCGTTATGGACAGCGACTAATTCTTCAAAACAGAGAAGCTGAAGCCCAAGAGAAATGATAAATGTATGTCACTAATGCTAAGGCTTTGTTTATTTAATCTTCATACCATTTGCGAAGAAGCTGGCTAACATCATCTTGATCTTGAGCTCTCTCTTGACCAAATAGAATCATTACAATAATGCATGCTACATGACATGATGCTGAAATTGAGTCAACTTATAATAAGCCATTCATACCCATGCCAACACTCACAGGCTTCATCAGAAGCTGCTAGTGTGACTTCGTGACCATATGGTAGTACAGACAAATAAAGAAGCCTCAAATTGTCTCTCGAATATAAAGTTCAAGACGGATGATGTTGCCTAAATCTTGGTACAATTATTTTCAAGGAAACCAGCTATCACAAGAGTGGGATTGCAAATGGACCTAGATTAAAGAAAGATTGTCCTCATTTCCAAAAGACTTGGAAAGAGCTTTCACAGGTTTGTCAATTTGTGTGAAACAACAGTCACTTTGTAGAAACACTTGAACATAATATGTTGCATTACCTGGTTATGGAGAGGCATTTGTGACGCTAAGGTGCACATCACATCCATAAAATAGTGCTTCATTTGCAATGCATGAAATCCAAGTTAGTGGCCTTTGGTATTCCCATAAGCAATAACATAGAACTAGGTCTTACAATACAAATATGCATCAATTGCATGCACTAATAGACCCTGCAACAATAGCAATCTAAGAATTTATTAGCATCTGACCTGATTTTGCTAGATAATAACAATTTGAAATCAACAGATCAAGATGCAGATGTTCATTCAGATTCTACAAACAACTGTAGAATCTGATCAAAAACATTATCAAAACGTCAAAGCGAATACAAAGTTAAATATATATCTCTCTATCAATCTATCTAACATTCCCATCAAGGTCGATGAATTTTGCCCTAGGTTCTATAAGATTCCACGAAGGTTCCCTTAGATTCCCTAGGTTTCCATAAAGACCCTCTCTAAGATTCTATAAAGATTACTTTACATGCCCTTGGACTCCCCAAGATTCTACTGAGATTCCTTAAGAATCTTGCAAGATTCCTTTAGGTTTTGTCAAAATTTCTTTAATAGTCTTCAACCATGGGTGTATTGATCTTGATTGACATGTTTATTAAATATAGGATTGAACATCAATCAACTTTGGGTAAGTCCCCAGTCAAAATTTAGTTTCATGTGCACAATTTGGCCCGAGGGAAGAAGGCAATTAGAGGTAATAAAATAGCAGTACATAGGGAATGATGAACTTTCTTCATAATTCATGTCTAAACTACTGCACAGATCCTCATGTAAACAACAATATGTTTATAGCAACATCACGGCTTTGAAAAGTTTGTACTTCCTCAACAATTAAAGTGATTTTTCATAAGAAGACTTGCATGTTAAAAACGTGTTACCTTTAAATAGATATTCGAATAACATTTGACAACATTATATATTCACTTTATAATATAGGTTATGGATGGCACCTTTAAACAGTATCTAAAAACTTGAACCTTAGAGTTGCAGCCCTTGATTCTTGGCATTGTTAATGCTTGAGCAAAAGATAAAATTTTTCAGAAAATTAAGAGTGCCATGATTATTTCGGTTGCCTACCATTTCATTAGATTGCTTGAAACTAATTGAAAGGAACAAACACAACATCCCCATTACACTGAGATTACACTGAGATGTTCACCATTCTTTCTTTTTTTTCTTTTTTTGTAGGCAAGTGATGTTCACCATTCTCCACGCACATTTGTAGATAAACGATAGTTGTACAGATAAAAGATGAGTCATGTTCATGCATCAGCTTTTGCAGCTCGTGGGCCTGCCAAAGCCGTTTCCTCAGTCACGACAATGCTCAATGCTTGATTCTTACTCCCTAAAAGATTGCATAGAAGAGTGAGCAGAGAAGAGCTGATCAGAAACCGTGCAGCAATGTATCTTTCATGGCTCCTGCAAATCTGCACAAATACATGTAAGCACAACCCATAAAAAAGGGGGAAAACGAAAGCTTTTTGTCCAAGCAACCTACCAGTAGAGTACGATTTCTGCAAATTATCAGCTAAATAATCTCGGTCTACTATGCACCCCACAATCAGGCTCTTTCAAGCAACTCAGCAGAAAGTGTAGATCCAAAACCATTGATTTAGGCCCTTGAAATCAAGGCATTAATCTAAGAAGCTTCCACCTTGTCCACAAACAACACTGTCTTCAAGATCAGAGTTTCAATTATATCCTGCATTGCTGCTTCAACTTGGTCATCTACTTCACTACATAATCAAGCTACAAATGCAAAATGCTATATCTAAAAAAGTCTTGCCTGTTCATCTTTTAAATAGTACCATTTGATACTAATAAAGACACCAAGCAAGAGACTTACTAAATCAAAGGAAAAGAATAAATTTTGCAACTACTACAATTTCCTGAAGCTGAATTGCTTAAATCAAGCCAAACTCGAAAACCAAGCAAGTTCAAAATAAATGCGTTGCACAAGTAAGAATGTTTGTTGGAAAACTGCAACAGTTAAACCTAGAAGCATGGACATGCTATACGGTTATGCTCAACTTTGTGAAGCACTACATGGATGTCGTTACCATCTCATTATCTAGCGCATCATAGGCGATGCAGTAATGAGAGAGTCAGACGTGGAAGCAAATGAAATGGCTATTACACAAGCAAACGAACACCTGGCATGGCATGATCCTCAATTGTGTAATTTCTTCTCAAACTGTACATAGAATGGTAAACATGATAGAATGTTGTTTTGTTACGAATGGAATATCTAACTAATTTAAAATGGGCTCGCTCTTGTTAAATGTCCTTTCCACTTAACTAGTATAAAGCAAGACAAACAAAATGCAAACCTGATAGTTGCACAAATAAAATAACCTGGACTTGATCGGTCAGGTCGTCTCTCACAGCAGCACATGCGTCCAGGTGTTATAGACTTGTGTTAAAGATTGGCCAGATGTTGTATGTCAGAATGGAGGTATGACCAGTCATAGCTCAAATTTGGAAAGTGAGATGCCCTATGTTTGTCAAAGGAACTCAGGTAATTGCCCCCAAATTGATTCATTCCAAAATTGTGTAGGCCACAATTGTCATAACTATGTACACATACAAAAGAAAAAGAAAAATAAAGTATGCTCACTGTAGAAATCACAGCCATGGATAAAACCTTGGAGAACCCTAAGCAGCGCTCCGTGCTCTGATTATCCCTGCCAAAGCAAGAAGTCATATCTCTCTTTTGCACATACCAATTTATCTTACAAACGGTTTTTCTCAGGGGTGGATACGGTAGAATTATATGTTGAAGGTCGTTGATTGAAGAGTAAACTCTGAACATTACAATCCTTCAAAAACCAATCATGCAGATAGAATGCATTCCTGAGGAGGCGGCATTGTATTTAAGCGACTGTATCAGCATAGTCTCAAATGAGATGCAACATTGGTGGAGCATGCAACAACATGCCCATTCCACAAGTTCAGTAATGTGGATGGAGTGCATCAACAAAAGGTTAATGCTAACATATTTTATGGATCGAGCTGAAACTCAGATAGATCCCAACCTGAAGTCCTTCTGTATAAAGCACCCAGAAGGTTTCTTAGTGATTTTGGAGCTTTAATACTTCAAATTTGGGCAATGTCTACCAATCCTAGAGGTGTTGAGCTATTGGAGGTTTACCAGAAGTCCTTGGATGTTACCTTTAATAGGTACTGAAGATGTTCAAGGCTCAATTTCACATAAATAAGCAGATAGTTTCGCACAGGCAAACTGCAAAAAGATGAAAAACGCAACTATGTGTAGAAATGGCAGTTAAGTATTACATATGGTCTTCAAGATCAATTGTATGCTCGATAGGTCAGACATGTCGTGCACATGCTACAACTGCTTTTCTTTAGATAAAAGCATCAATAATAGTGCTATTTCTGTTTTTAGATAAAAGGATCAACAATAATGCTATTTCTGGATGCAGAATACTCCATGACCCATTATTCTAAGGACTGAAAAAAGAGAAGACTAGCATACATGTTCAGGAAGAAAAAGATTCTCCTTATAGATATAATATAACATAGACACAACATTTCAGCATGCCCAGCAAGTTTTCCCTAGGAAGTTCTCCCAATGAGAATTCCTAGTTCTCAATAGAGAATACTCAAGTTTCATGTAAGGCCACAGGAGTTTCAGAGTTTCCACACCCACAGAGAAAGGCTTCCTGACTTGGCCTTTAAAAAGGTGTTGACACGACCACCATACACTGGCTTCTTGGGTATGTTTAACTTGGTTTCTCTTCTACATTTGAGCAGTTTATGCTTGGCAATCTGGCCTATTCATTCACTATGTCTGTGTGGAAATGCTATTGCGAAGCAACATCAAGATAATCAGTGATCAAGAAGTAGAGACTAAATGGAGAAACAGATCTATCTGCAAGAATTGATCTCAGTTTGAGTTTTCAAGTGCAAGTTCAGTGTCATATCTATTGTTATGTGTTTACCATGATTCTATAGCTTATGACAGCACCAGCAAATTGGAGTTTGACAGCATCACTCTTTTTCTTGCCATCATTACTCTTTGTGTTGACTTGAACTATGGGAAGCAGAAAGCTTCATAGAGCAGCTCTCCATCTACATCATTAGGCTTTAGCTATAAAAGTAAGTAAGTGTCTTTGAGATGCATCAATCCTTGCCAGCTGATGGCCATGTAATAATAACTACAATAATGTCTACTATGAGGATAATCAATGCAAGCAACAATATTGAAGCCCATAACTGGTTCTTATATATGAATGCATGTTAGCAAAACTCATTGTACTTAGCAATAATGCATACATTTGGCAGAATTCACAATTCATGTAAAAAAAATTAAGAAGAAAATGCAAACCTGTATTTCTGGCAAGACGAACACAGGGGATGCTAGACTCCATGCTATCCAAATAACATTACCTGGATGAAAGCAGCGATTCAAAGGTGCTGCTTGTATAATCTACATTCGGGCACATATGTAGAAAAAGTCAGAGATCCGTAGAATGCTTCTAGCTGTTCTAAGTCTATGTAAACGATGGTCTGGCAACCATTTTATGAAAAAACAAAGAAACAACGTTATTTATGCTGGTATTTACTACCAATCGAGTTGTGCCAAGCTGCTTGAATCATTAAGCATGATTGTCTGTCTCATTCTCAACTTTTCCAAAGCAAGGCCGTGAGCCAATGCAAACCCTTGCTCCAGGCAGATGCAGATGCAGAGGGATTTGGAAGGACATTTGCTTTTAGGACCACAATGCTCGGAGGTTGTGATGAATCTACATAATGATCCATACCAAGTCTCTATCTCTGGTCAGTAACATACTGAAATGTATAGACCAGGAAAGAAAGAAAAAGGTGTCCACTTTAATGGGATAGTGTTCAAAAGGATCGGCTATAAAATCCTAAGATGGATTTGTGTCCAGGGATGAGCTCTTTGATGAATTTTGCAGTTCAGACCTGAGTGCCATGACTCATAAACCGCAGAGACCTGCAAATTTACCTGGAATCATAGAGTTGTAGCACTACTATCTTCTGTGTGTCCGATGTAGAGCATGATAGGAATAGAACTGATTCCCTGGATCTCGACCTTTAAACTCTGCAATAGAATGATCATAATATAGAACCTTAGAATCACTTTAGGCTCGCCCACGGCAGAAAACCTTCAAATAAAAAACCTTAGACCAGCATCTTGCCGTTCTTGCCCTGTTTTAAGCTCGCCTGTAGCAGAACACAATCAAATGGCTATCCAAAAGGCAGAAGAGAGACCTTAGGCTCGGCTGTGGCAGAAGACAATCATTGTGGCAGAAGATAGGTGATCATAGATCCCCTCTTTCGTCCCGATACCCTCAAACCTACAAACAACTCCTTAGACCAAATCCAATTGAATGAGAAAAGCTCCGTGACATCTAATGGACCTTTGCTTTGTCTACTTCAGCAAACTGAGCAAACCAAAGGTGGTCTACATTTAGCAAACCAACGTAACATGGTTCAAGAATAAACCATGCTCGTTGGCCACTAGCTCTAGGTTTAGTTGCTTTCATTTCTGCTGTAGCGCTAAAACTGTCACTCATAAAACTGTCCAAAACTAACTGCTTGTGTTCAAAATGTCATAAGTTGACCTATACTTATCAGAATTAGGTGACTCTAATTGCATTAGAAAGCAGACTTAGTGAGCTGAGCATTTTTAAACTTTGAATTACGAAGATCAGAGCTCTGTACAGAGAAAACTACCGGATCAAGGTTGACCAAGTTCCGTCTCACAATTTTACCACACCAAAGTGTCTTTGCAAACACATATAGTAATGAACGATGTGCATCCACAAAATGCAAAGTGCATCCACATCTGCTGCACTACAACTATGTCTAGCTAGAAACTAACTCTATAGATTATACGAACATTTCTGATACCATCTATGCCAGCCTATTGTGATGGACTATGATTACTGCTTTGGCCCAGTTCTTTATAATTGTCGTGTGTATGTCATCACACCCATCCATTAGTATCAGGTACTAATATTACTTTGGTGCTCAACGTGGTCTTGATGCTCAAGTCAAAGCCAAAGAGAACTCAGTAGCAGACAGATTGAATGATAATGCCAGCCAATAAGAAGTCTGTAGTCTGTCAATGTGAGGCATGGGTTTGCATGTTTTGGCAATCGATTTCGAGCACCATTACATAGTAAGAGGCTATCTGGAAGCCTTAAAGTTAATTTTTCATATCAATGTTGCAAACCTCTACAGTACATACATGGCAAAGATTTGGAGCTCAATTGCAATAGCTAAGAAGCTGACACTGAAAGAAGTACCTCGAGATTGTGAAGAACGGAAAATGCTAAGATGGCAGTGCGGCTTTTCACAACTTCAAATTGAACTAAATTGCCCCTTAAAGAGTCTGTCTTGCAGCCTCGTTAAACTCCCTTGAAAATATACTGATCGACTGGCAAATCCTTGTTCCACCGCTTTCCTTGCAAGAAATCCCTCTTAATGGAAACTTAAAAACTTGACAGCACAAAGTTGGATAGTTGGAGCAATTTTGTGCCGATCAGCAGAGCTCCTTCACAAAGGCCATCTATTATGGCAACACCATCACTGCTTCCACCACTTTGGCCTCCAACAATCGCTAACATGGCAGGAAATTACATATTTGCAAGGAATTGCGTACAACATGTTTGCATTTAACTGATTTGCAAACATTAACTGATTTAACTGATTTGGTCTCGATTTGCCCTATTCTTGCACAGCCTGACTCTTGTTGTATGTGGCATGGTGGCAATGCTCGGGACGGAGGCCTTGAGGCTGAAGGCACTGCTTAGGCTGGAACGCAGAAACGCAGGAAGAAGAAGCATGGCAATTTCTAATTTTCTCAAGTCGTTGATGCAGAAATTAGAAGATCGGACGGTAGGTGTCACTTTCGGCTGATGTGTCCTGACCTCGGGTTAGGCAACCCTGCTAATAAAATGCTAATGAGAACAAAACTAAAGAGAAAATTGAGAAACATGCATCAGGTTCTGAGTCGAACAATTTTAGATGCATCAATCACTCATGCATCAGAGTTTGAGAAAGTGCATTCAGAGCTTCAGGTGTGTTCAGGGTTATGAAACCTAATGGCCCATTCTCTACCAATTCTACAAACAACATTTACCATCTAAGTAAAAACAAATAAATAGCATGGATACTTCATACATACCTCATCAAACTGTCATGGTCCTAAGTGAAAACAAGGGAAACTACATGGAAAATAGCAAGAAATACACGAGAAATACGCGAAGAATCTGATATACAAGGAAGAATGAAGAATACAATGGCCCGAAGGCAAGCAGAAACACAAGACAGATGCCTAGAAGGCTCAAGACTGGAGTTGAACCGGAATGGTTCGACAAGAATGAGGCTCCTCTATATATATATATGTAAACCTAAGGTCCAGATTGTGCCACTCCAATGGAGCCAATAGAAGTCGGCAAATCCGAGGAAATACTGAATATCTCGGACGGAAGAAGATGTTTGCCACTCAAAAACAGTGCTAACCTTTTTGCAATCCATGGAGATACTCTGGAGTGTGATACAATAGCCGAGGAACATGTTATCTTGCTCGAACTGACACTTCTCCAACTTGGCACAAAGTCCATGTTCTTGCAGCTTCCAAATGACCTTCCTGACATGTTGTTCATGTTCTTCTAAAGCCTTTGAATAGATCATAATATCGTTCAAATAGATGATAACAAAAAGATCCAAAAACTCCAGAAAGACATCATTAGCCATATGCTGGAAGATCGTTGGAGCATTGATAAGGCCGAAGGCATGACAATGTACTCAAAATGACCATACCGAGTTCGAAAGGTTGTCTTCTATTCATCACCTTCGCTGATCCGGATAAGATTATAGGCACCTCGAAAATCAATATTCATGAAATATTGTTCGCCTTGTGGCCGCTCAAGTAACTCTGGGATCAGAGGGAGAGGATACCGATTGCACATAGTTTTCTTGTTGAAGCCGTGGTAATCCACAACCAGCCGCAAAGTACCATCCTTCTTGGAGACAAAGAAGATGGGGCCCCTACAGGTGACTGATAATGCCGGATAAATCTAGTCGCAAGGTTTTCCTTGATATAGGTCCGCAAAGCCTCCAACCCTGTTGGTGATAAGCCATAGATAGGACTAGATGGTGGAGTTGTCCATGGCTGGAGATCAATGGGGAAATCATAGAGATGATGCTCTAGACGCTTGCTGGCTTTGACCTTGTCAAAAACATTGGCAAAATCCTTATACTTATCAGGAAGGACAGGTGCAGACATCATTGAAGCAGAGCTAGTCGACGGGTGCTTGGATAGGAGCAGGATCAAGAGCGGGAGCAGAAACTGCAGTGGGAGCATGAGCAGGAGCAAGAACTGGAATATGAACAAAAACTGGGACAGGAACTGGAGCAGGAGCAGGAACACGAATAGGAGCAGGAACACGGACTGGATCAGAACATCGAACATGGACTGGATCAGGAACTGGAACATGAACAAGCACAGAAATAGGGGCCCATGATACTTTACGAATTGGCGTAGATGTCGACACAAAGGCATGAACTACAGATGAATTGGGACTGGGCCAAGAGCCAACAAATTAGAATGATCTAGAGTGCCAATCAATTTGTGGGTTATGTAACTCGAGCCAAGGAAACCCCAAGAGCACTGGCACATGTGGGCTGGCGATGAGATTGAAGGAGATGCTACAGGAAGCTTCCTCGAACAAGACCCAAAGAGGTGCAGTACATTGTGTGACTGCGCCTGAGGAGATCGCACGTCCATCTATCACACCAACAGAACTAGGATGCTCAACCTTAAATGTGGTGCATGAGTTGAGTGCCTGCTCCGCCATGTTCAACAACTCAGTCTTGTAATTCATCAATATACAATCCAAATGGCGTCGGGGAAGCGGGCACCCTTGACGTACTCCAAAATTACTAATGGCATGTTACCGTGATGGTGTTATATGCCCCGAGCATGCCTCATAAGCCAATATATTATATTATATAAGTCAAATGGAGTCCCTAGCTGCCGCAATCTGTCCCATAACTTGCCTCGAGGCACAGTGTCAAAGGCCTTTGCAAAATCCACAAAACAACAACAGAGGTCTTGTATGTGGTTCCTGCTATCCTCGATCAGGTTCTTAATGTGGAGATATGGTCAACGGTAGAGTGTCCAGGGCGAAAGCCAGCCTGTGTAAGAGCACGCACCTCCGTATCCTCTGCCCATATCATCATTAAGGATGTTGTCCAACAACTTGGCAAAGGGGGAGCTGACCATGATGGTGCAGTAGTTAGCTGGACAATGAGGGTCACCAACTTTGTGTATGGGAACAACTCTGCTAGCGGTCCACTGCGGAGGGAACCCTTCTCTCAACGCGCTAGTGAACAATGTCATCAAGATAAACACCATTGAGGGCCCGGCCCACTTGAGGAGCTCTACCTGCATGTCATCCAGGTCGGCTGCATTCCATTGGCAAGGCGTTGTAGGCCCTTGAGGACATCTGCCTTGGTAATGACTACCGGGAGACCAACCTGTAGTGGAACTTTCGCCTGCCCCTCCAACTGATCATATAGCCGCTGTAAGTATTGTACCCACTGCTCCGATGTGATGTTCCTTGTAGGCTGTGCAGGTCTGCCTAATACGCTTTTCCAGAACATCCTGGGGCGACGCTCTAGGAGATAAAACCTCTTGTTGGTGCTCTGCAAGGTACCTAGCCTTCTTTTGCCGTGAGGAGTGCACGATCGTGTTGGCAGTTGGGCGCAAGGTGGGGTCAGTGACCTGACGAAGATTACTTTTGACCTGTTTACACTCGCCATTGATCCACCGGTTGCGGGAAAAAGTGGCAGCCAACAGTCGTGGTGAACCCCGTCTCTGAAAGCACTTGTCTGCAGCCGCCAGAACTAGCTCAGTCAATCGTGTGGTTTCTTGCTCCAATGTAGGAAGTTAAAGTATTCCTTCCAGGTTGGGTGCGAGCAATTAGACATAGATGAACGAATTCATTAATTTGAGAAATTCGAGCTCTTTTGAGAATTTTGAGCTAGCTAGCTAGACTCCCATGCTTAAACCTTAAGCTAGCATGGATGTCCCATTTTTGCTTAACTTCAAGCTAGCTAGCAAGGTCAAACCTTGCTCATTAAGAGCTAGCAAGCATGCCACATTCT